>AWOL01S0075092.1:6719-19510 GCA_000715115.1 Nicotiana otophora | reverse complement strand
GGGGCATCAATGAATCATATTCATCCCATAAGTCCTTCAATTTGGAATAATACACAGAGATGGATGAAGTACCCTGTGTTAAGGTGAAAATTGCCTTATGCAGATAAAACATGCGAGAAGTTGTCACCTTATCAAAGCGCTCTCACATGTCCTCCCAAATAGCATAAGAACTGAAATGAAACAGCACTCCACTAAGCAAATAACGACTAACATTATGCATAATCCATGATTTTACCATCGCATTACAGTGATCCCAGTGATTAACAAAATAATGTCCATAAGTGTCTCACGTAATAGTACCTTCAACAAAACCCAATTTATTCCTAGTTAGCAAAGAAACTTCCATGGCCTGTCACCATAGAGTATAATTCTCCATTCTGATTAGGGCATCCCAATCGAAAGCGAGCTCGGAGCATCCGAAGCATGCAAATACAATGGGTGATTGTGGTCAATCACAATCACATTTTGCGTAGTTGCGTCATCGATCGCCATAAAATTTAGGGCTCAAAACACATTAAAATTCGAATTCACTAGAAAGTACCTGATGAATCTCTCGATTTTCAACTGCCGTCGGAGAAAATCCCTAGATTCACTCAATTAGGGCTCTGATACCATGTTAAATCTCCATTGATCAATGAATTGAGCAATCTGACTGAGCACACGAATGAAGAGGATGAGAGAATTATGAAGAAGGAGCTGGGATCAGAAACTTTCCCTTACCCCTTGAAGCATCATCCATAAATTTTCTTCTCTTTTTCGCATCAGGAAGTATTGATTCTTTCGAAGATTTCTCAAATTGGCCTTGTTTCGGTGTGTCATTGAGTGTTTTTGTTCTCCTTTCTGCAACAATTGTTGCTGCTGAATCTGTAAATACATGTTCCGTTTGAGTGATTTGCAAAGCGAAAGATGGCCCATCGAAATTGAGTGCTTTGGTGGGTATACCTCGGGTAACTCTCTTATGAGTTGTTGAATCAGCTATTGGAGAGGAAATTTCAAGTTTTCTGGTGAAAGCACAATAATGGTGAGTATTTAAAAAAAATTAGTAAAGAGAAAAAGAAGAAGCACAGTACCAGCGAAAAGCTAACAACTTTAACACTTACTACAACTTTTTGGAGCAAAAAATATTGAAAATTAAGAGAGACAATGGAGATGATAAAAGGAGAATCGTGGATATAGAATGGGGAAGAAAATAGCGCTGTGAGAGAAAGATAGTGGAGAGAGAACTTTGATACTATACGGTGATTTTGGGAGAGAAAAAACTGGGTGAAGGAGAGAAAAATATTAGACAGCANTATACAACGAATATAATTGTATGTAAATTTTAGTTTTTAGCTGGATTTAATATTCAAAAAAAATGTATGTAAGTTGTAGATAAATTGTATCCAAGTTGTAGATAAATGTAGTTTTTGACCGAATTTCTGTAGAAAAAAATGTAGTCAAGTTGTAGATAAATTGTAGATTTTGACCTATTTGTATATATTTTGTAATATTAGTTACTTTTCATAAATAGGAAAACTTAGACAAAATCGGGTAAATAAATTTACAATCTCGTATATATAAAAAAAAGTAAAAGCAGAATATTTAAACTAATTATTTTAAAAGCAAGCTATTTTATTTCTGTAACTTTCAAGTTTCAACAGCAGAATATTTAAACTAATTGTATTTTTATTACTCCTTTTATGTCTTGTATTTTCATTGAAGTAACTGCTAATTTGTTTGTTTGTTGTTAGTCAACAACTCCTAATACATTACTAATAATCTCAACGTTACCGCACTGAGAAACATCCGTAACGATACCCAATCCATTCGTTTAGTCAACAAATCGTAAATAACAAAATTATAATATTTCTCAAACCCAAACGACAAAGCAGTGTACTTGATTTTGCCTCATCCGTGAGTTACCTCTTAAAGAAGGAACTGCAGGAGTCGTATTATGTTGTTTTTAATAGAAGGAATTCTTAGAAAATATTATTCTTCATTGATAAAAGCTGAACGAATGATAAGAGATCAAGTGGACGTTTGAATATATTAATGGCATACTTTTATTGAAAAATACAGAGAATGACTAGAGCAGGGGCAGCTCACAATAGAAGTAATGCATTCGGCAATACAATAATTTTAGTTTAAACTCTATATTTGTATTTAAAAATTTATTTAATATGCACAAATAATATATTCAGAATTCAATAAGCAAAAAAAATTATTAATCAAAACCTATAAACTTAAAATCTTAAATTAGCTAGAATTCGAGTGGAATCTCTACATAAAATACCATTTGAGATAAAAAGGCATGTGCCATCTAGGAATGATAAACGCGGTTGTAATTCTAGTGGGTTGAACTAAAGGTGTCAAACGGGCCGAGTTGATCCGGTTTCGAACCGGACCGGATCGGTAGGTAGGGGGCCGGGCAGATTCTTCCAACATTTTAAACCCCACCATGTGGTTGGGTAGATTCAGAACCAAACATTGAGCACGAGAGAATTCATAATAATCGATATTTGTGGGAAGGAGAACTCAAAATTGATACTTAATTAGAATTTTATCACAAATAAGATAAATAACTTGAAAGTATAGTTAACTTTTCAAATAGTATGAAATTCTTTAGTATTCTATATATACCAAATTCCAATCATCTCTTCTATTTATTTTTTTTGACATAATCTCCATATTTGAAGGCTAGGTAATTTTTTTTTTTTACAATATTATGTTACCTATAAGATATCTACGGATGATCCTTCATAAAAAGTGAAATTTATCCTAATATTGAATAAAAGGGGGATTACCTACCATCAGCAGAAATAATTTAATAATGTAAAACCTTTACACTATTAATGTATATAAATTAAACTATATACGTTTGAACACATATAATGTTCTTTTAGAGGGTAGTGTATTGACAAATACAAAAGATTGCAGGAGCCTCCCTTCCAAATAATAATAGAGAAATTTTCGGAAGCTATTATTGTTTAGTGGCTATTAACTTGCTATAGTTACCATTTACTTAATTACTTCCTATATCTATCATTTCATTTGTTATGGAATGTATTCGACGTATTCAAGCTGCTATATTCATGAATACAGTAGAAAAACTCGGCGAAAAAATAAGGCAGTCCAGCTATCATCCGCTGTATTCATATGTATTTGCGAGCTGTATTCAAGAATACAGTAACGACAATCTGCGTAAAAATAGGTCTCTCCATCTGTTTAAAAACGAAAAGTGAATCAATTGACGTGATAGGCTCCTAATATAACTTAACAAACTCAATTATAACACGCAAAATTATTAATCTAGTTAATGAAAAGATTTCTCAGACGAAATCACCCAAAAGACAGAGCAATCTTCAGAGATTAAGTCTATTCTTTTTTTTTTGTGGTATTATTCGAGGAATTTTTATTCCGCTGATATTGTTCGAGGTTCTGCTAGGAATTCATACATGTATCTACAGAAATAGACTGAAATTCGATTTTTCAGATGGCAAGTTTAACTGTGCTACTGCGTCATTCTGGCAAGTGGATCATTGAGAATAGCTATGTCGATTATTCGATTGATGGGTTACTGATAAAGGAGTATGCGTCGTACAATGATTTGGTTGCTTCAATTTCGAAGCAACTTGCCATAGATTTGAGCTCAAAGTCAATTAAAATTGAATACAAAGTGGAAGAAAATTGCACGCCAATGAAAATACACAACGACATGGGTTACAAGGTGTATGTAGAGTTGAAAAGGGAGAACAGAGAATTCAGGATGTATCGATTGTGTATAACAACAATGGATAAAGAAATTGTAGCTGGAGAAAGTCTAATTCAACGCGACCTAATGCAACTAGACGAAACAGATGGGGTGAGTAAATTTGATATAATTGATACACTTGCTCTTGAGTCAGTAAACTCAGGTGAATCAATTGAGGTTTTCGAACCGAAAAGGGATTTGATTATTTTAAAAACTAATCAAAGAGAGGTCATGGCTGGACAAGTATATAAGGATAAGGCCACATTGAAGGCGGTGATGAAGCAATATGCAATTGCTGAAAGGTTTCAATTCCGGGTTAATAGGTCTAATGCTATCAAGTTTGAGTGTTCTTACTTACAACCTCTTCACCAATATGTTGTATTCATATGTATGGATATGTATTCTGGCTAGTTGTATAATGTATTCATGGTAGAATTTTTAAAAATACAGCATGTATAATGTTATATTCATAATATATGCTTTCCTTCATGCTATGTTTCTGTATCAGTGTTTTTATAATTGAGTGTTCTGAAACATTTATCTAAGAACTTAACTATTTATATTAATATATGTTTATACAGTTTTTTATGCAATGTATTCAAAAATAATCTATAGTATATTCAATAAACATACATTGTATTTCGTTGTATTTTTATATACAAAAATTTGTTGGCAAATGAAAATGCTGTGTGTATGTAGCCAAATCAGTTGTAGGATCTGTTTATATTTTATATACATACATAACCAATCGACATAAATGTATTTGCAGCTATATATTGTTATGTATTTCAGAGGATTGTGAATGGAGATTTAAGGCTTCTAGTATTAACAAATCACAAATGTTCAAAGTGAAGGAGTTCAATGATAAGCATACATATCCGTTGCAGTATAAGGTGTATGAGCAACGTCAAGCAACTAGTAGGTTGATTGGTGGCATGATTAGGTCCAAGTTTACTAATCTTAAGAGGAAATACACGCCAAAGGATATAACTGATGATGTGAAATCAGACTTTGGTGTAGATGTTAGTTACATGTTGGCGTGGCACGCTAAAGAAAAGGCCGTAAATTTTTTGAGAGGTGAACCAGCTGATTCATACAATAAATTACCAGGGTACTTGTATACATTGGATATGACATATCCTGGTTCACATATTAGAATGGTAAAATCACCAAAAAATGAGTTCATGTATTTGTATATATCGTTGTATGCTTTTATAAAGGGGTTCGATTACTGTAGACCCATCGTGGTTGTGGATGGTAGCCCCCTAAAATCGACATACACAGGAATATTCGTCTCGGCTAGTATGTTGGATGGTGCAGATGAGTCAGTTAAAAAACAAAATATATACGGATTAACATAAAATATTGTAGTTTGACTTCTTAATACAACTTGAATGAAATTCTTTTTATATGTATGCAATTATATTTACAGGACATATATTGCCACTAACATATGGTGTTGTTGATTCAGAGAACGATACTGCTTGGTTGTGGTTCTTTGAGCAATTCAAGGTACCTTATGGTGAGTGATAAAACATGTGCATCGTTTCAGATAGGAATGAGAGCATCATCAAATATGTATCGAGAGTGTATCCTACGGTACCCCATTTTGCTTGTATATGGCATCTATGGAACAACATATATAAGAAATTCAAAAAGAGTCATGCAAAGTTGAGCGAGGTATACTTCTCGATGGCAAAAGCATACACTCAGGATGAATTTGATAGTCTAATGGAAAAAGTGAAGAAGGTAGATATTCGGGTGAAAGAATACTTAGAATTAGCTGGACACGAAAAGCGGGCTAGGGTGTATGCACCTGTTAACCGGGGATGGACTATGACGTCAAATATTGTTGAGTCAATCAATACCGCACTTGTATAAGCAAGAGAATTTCCAATATACGACTTCCTAGAAGAAGTTAGGAAGATGTTTGGACGTTGGAATTGCAACAATCGGAAAAAAGCTTCACACATGTACACAACGCTTTGGAAAAAATACCAGGAGATCCTTACTTTGAATGAGGCATTGTCTGCACGCATGACTGTAAGTTCTTTTTTGCTATAAGTCCTTGTATCATGTATTTATGCCTGATACAATCTCTACTATTAACATACTGCTTGTTTTATTATAATAGCACTTGTGCAAGTATTCTGTTTTATGAAACAGTTGTAAAAACTGCTTATTATATGGTGATAATACATGTTACTATAACTGTATTTTATTGATTGTATTCAATGGTTTTATTTTTGTATTGACAGTATTTTACTGTATTTCACTGTATTTAAAAAATAAATGTATTCACTTTTAATAGTCTGTCTGTTAAAATAGTATTTTTGTTTAGTGTATTTTAAATGTATTTTCATTGTATACATGTATATTGTATGTCATTGTATTTCATACATACGTGTATTAAATTTAATATTCTGTCAGATTAATATTTGTTGACATTCAGTGTATTTTAAATATTATTTTATTGTATACATGTATATTGTATGTCATTGTATTTCATACATACGTGTATTAAATTTAATATTCTGTCAGATTAATATTTGTTGACATTCAGTGTATTTTAAATATTATTTTATTGTATACATGTATACTGTATTTAATACGTTTGGTCTTTGATAGATACGACTTTTACAAAAGTCCACAACTTATATTTCTTTGTTTAATGTAGGTTGTACCATCGACTGAACACTTGCATATGGTGAATGATGAAGGAAGGCATTACACCGTTTGCCTCCTAGAGAAAAACTGCAGTTGTGGGCGGTTCCAAGTTGATGAATTACCATGCCTACATGCTTGAGTTATCTTGAAAAGCAAGTTTCTAATGCCGGAAGATTATTGCTCGGATTATTACAAACCAAAGTCTGTTGTAATGACATACGAGGTGTCCGTGTATCCACTGCCCGACCGAAGTGAATGGAATATACCATCACATATATCATAGGAAGTTATCTTACCACCCCAAATGGAAAAGACCTCCTGGAAGGCCAAAGAATAAGCGCGATAAGCCATTAAGTGAATTGTTTCAGAAGAAAAATCAACATTCGTGTAGTATATACGAGCATGGAGAACATATTAAGCGTAATTGTAAAAATGTTCCACGTATAAATTAGTTCATGTTCTGATTTTAATTACTGCAATAACGATATGTCATAGATTTGTTCAAGTTTTATATTACATATTGATTTATTGGTGTATTGGATTCTTACGTGATGAATTTTTTAAGTTCAGATTACTAAATTGAATGATATTATTTTTTGTAGTATCTTTACAAATTAATTTATATACAGGTATGAGGTATAGCAGGACATGTATAGTGCAATACATTGAATACATACTGCTTATACATCTGAATATATATATATATATATACATATAAATATATAACTTATATTAATTTAAAAAATATATGAATACATTCTACAATACATTGAATACATACTGCTGAATACATATTGCTGGACAAAACAGTGAAACAAAGTGAAGCTTGAGATAAAGTGCAGACTTTGAATATAGTGAATACATTGAAAAAATGGAAAAGACTAAATACAGTGAAATACAGTGAATACATTGAATACAGTGAAAATACAGTGAATACATTGAATACAGTGAAAATACAGTGAATACATTGAAAACAGAGAAAAAATTAAATACAGTGAATATAGTGCATAAAGTGAATACATGACTTGTAATATAAATTTACTGCTGAACATATATGGGAATAACTTAATCGAATACATAGCTAATAGTAATTAAAAATATATATGAATACATACTGAAAACCACTGAATACATATCGCTGAATACATATTGTTGGATAATTCAGTGAAACACAATGAAGCTTGAGATAAAGTGAATATACTGAATATAGTGAATATAACATAATATATCAATTAACAGCATAACTTAAAGGCTGTTATGTATTCCTTCATTAACATGTTAAAGACAAAAAAACATTCATGTATTCAAAAAATAAAAAAGGTTGAGTAAAACCATCATGTATTCAGTAATAAGCTTAAAAAAAATCTGTATTACAGAAAACTATTCTAAAGCTATCTTCACAGAAGTATATGAATCTGTGATTTGCCTAACAATCTTTGCGGGTGCTTCATTGTCTCTTATGGCATCGGCGTCTATCTTCCGCATAGCATAGTCCCAAATGAGGGTACTATATTTTTGACGGAGTAAATTGACATCAAATGTTATTTGTGGAACCAATCCATAAGTGCTGAAATACCCTACGTATGCCGCGATATGCAACCCACAATCCCTGAAAAAGTAGATTGACACAGTTAAATATAATTCATATATTTAGTATTATAAATGATACAAGAATAAGAAAAATGATTGAATTCATACATGCTCCCAACTTTTTGTTGAGGCACATTCGAAATAAAAACAACATCAAAGGGCTCAGTTGTGCCTTGTCATTGTATGCTGGTTCACGAAACCAATCTATGCCTTGCTTATCTCTGTAAAAACCACAGATCGATAGGTACAGAGGTACAGGCTTAGCAAGCTTATCTATCTCAGATCTCACATAAGCATCATGACTTACTGATCGGTAGGAGTCATATGTTGATACATCTCTCGTTAAATGAGACAACTGCCAATATCCAATGAAGTTTGTCCTTCAAGTTGATTGGTATAAAGACATTATCAACTGTATGCCATGGTGCATTAGCTAGCAATCTGTAGCCCCTTATGTATTCACATACAATATCTTCTTCATTGGCTACACTTGCATCATTATCTGTATCTGTCACGACCCAAACTAACCCTATCGTGATGGCGCCTATCGTGGAACTAGGCAAGCCGAATCATTTCCAAAACAAACTGATATTTTCATTTCAAAGATAATTTCAAGGCTATTTAACATAAAAACCTTTGTAAAGGAGTTCAAATCAAAACAAAAGTGCGGAAAACAAAGTCCGACATCGGGGTGTCACTAGTCATGAGAATCTACTATAATTTGTCTGACAATATCGAGACTAACACACTCTAAAAAATAGCTAAATATAACTAAAGGAAGATAAGAGGGAGCAGAGCAGCGCTGCGATCGCCAGGCAGCTACCTTGTTATCCCCGAGAAAATCTGCAACCGGAATAGTCAATAGCCACTACCGTGTCAGATATTCCTGGATCTACACACAAGGTGCAGGGAGTAACGTGAGTATGCCAACTCAATAAGTAATAACAGTAAATAAAGACTGAGAAGTAGTGACGAGCAATAATGCAAGTAAAGTTCATATCACAAAAATTCAGTAAAATACAGCATGCTTTTAAAACCAGAGTTTGAATAAAATTAGCTCTTTTAAATCCAGTTCCAGTAAAATCATTTAAAGACATCTTTCAACAATTTTCAAACAAAGGCTCAATGTAAAGGTGAGCAAAATAATGAAATCATAATCAGCCCCTCGGGCAACATCACTTATATACAGCCCCTCGGGCAAACCTCACAATCACTCGTATACAGCCCCTCGGGCAGACCTCACCATCACTCATGCCTTCCAGTCACTCAGCACTCGCACTCAGTAGGTACCCGCGCTCACTGGGGGTGTGTAAAGACTCCGGAGGGGCTCCCTCAGCCCAAGCGCTATATCAAGCCAATCATGGCATAAATCAATGAGGCCCTCGGCCTATATCAAACATGCTGCGGCGTGCAGCCCGATCCTATAAATATCATCACAAATCAGGCTCTCGGCCTCACTCAGTCATAAACCTTTCCAGCCTCTCGGGCTCTCAGCAAACAAAGTATTCATCCCTAACAACATTTATATGATGCATCAAAATAGAGTAATATAGACTGAGTTATGCTGTAAATATGTATAAACATGACTGAGTATAGATTTTCAATCAAAAACAATGAGAGGATAGTAAGAAAAAACCTCTAAGGGTCCAAACAACACTGGCATAAGGCCAAAATATGACATCCAGCCTGATTTACAGAAATTCTTTCTAAAACACATATCATATAGTTTCAACAAAATATTCAACTTTACAGTTGATATGGGACGGACCAAGTCACTATCCCCAATGGTGCACGCCCACACGCCCGTCACCAAGCATGTGCGCCACCTCCAAATAGTAAAATGATACAAAATTCCGGGGTTTCATACCCTCAGGACCAGATTTACAATCATTACTTACCTCAATCCGAGCAAATCTCTATTCCGCAATGCTCTTGACCCTCGATTCGGCCTCCAAACATCCCGGATCTATCTAGAAGCAATACAATATAATCAATATAGGCTAAAGGAATCAATTCCACAAGGAAAATACCAAATTATAGCCAAAATCCGAAATCGGCTCAAGCCCGGCCCCCAGGCCCACGTCTCGAAATCCGACAAAAGTCACAAAACTAAAAAACCCATTCACTCACGAGTCCATACATACAAAATTTATCAAAATCCGACATCATTTGGTCCCTCAAATCCTTAAATTAAACTCTCCAAAATCCCAAGTCCTAACCCCTTATTTCACTTCAAATATCCTACTAATTAGGATAGAAATCAACGGGAAAACACCATAGCTAATGATAATAGAGCTCAAGCAACTTACCTCAGTGAATAACCTTGAATCCCCTTCAAACAACCCCTAAAAAGCTCCAAAGTCCGAGTTAAAGGAACTCACTTAAGATCCCAGGTTCCGCATCTGCGGCCAACCTTTCGCACCTGCGCATAACTCTCCACATCTTCGAAGTCAGTCATTTTGCTCCCTTCCGCATCTACGCCCCAGGTCTCGCACTTGCGGACTCGCAGATGCGATAGCCTTCTCGCACCTGCGGTTCCAGTCCACCTTAACCTTGCCCGCACCTGCGACTTCTCCAAGCACTTCTGCGTCCTCGCACTTGTGGCTCCCCCTACGCAGGTGCAGAAATACCAGTAGCAGCAGCTTCAGCTGTATTGTTTCCAACTCCAAACAATCTGTTAACCTCCCGGAATCACCCAGAGGCCCTCAGGACCTCAACCAACCATACCAACATGTCATATATCAACATACGATCTTAGTAGAGCCTTCAAAACACTCAAAACGACATCAAAACACCAAATTACACTCGGATTCAAGCCTAAGGACTTCTAAACTTCTGAATTCCACCAACGATGCCGAAACCCACTAAACCACGTCCAAATGACCTCACATTTTACACACAAGTCAAAAATAACACCACAAACCTATTCCAACTTCCGAAATTCTATTCCGACCCCTATATAAAAATTTCCACTGCCGACCAAAATCGCCAAATTTCCAACTTTCGCCAATTCAAGCCTAATTCTACCACGGACCTCCAAATCACATTCCGGATGCGCTCCTAAGTCCAAAATCACCTAACGGAGCTAACGGAACCATCAAAATTCAAATCCGAGGTCATTTGCATATAAGTCAATGTCCGGTTGACCTTTCCAACTTAAGCTTCTACTTTAGAGACTAAGTGTCTCAATCCACTCTCAAACCACTCCGGACCCAAACCAACTAACCCGATATATCATAATATAGCTGAAGAAAACAAAAAGAAGCAGAAATGGGAGAAATGCAGCTATAACTTTCGGAACGACCGGCCGGGTCGTTACATCCCCCTCTCTTAAACAATCATTCGTCCTCGAACAGGGCTAGAAACATACCTGGAGTCTCAAATAGGTGTGGATATCTGCTCCGCATATCCCGCTCGGTCTCCCAGGTGGCCTCCTCCACAGGCTGACTCTTCACTGCACTTTCACTTACGCTATATTCTTTGACCTCAACTTCCGAATCTGCTGATCCAAAATGGCCACCGGCTCCACATCATAAGTCATATCACCCTCCAATTGAACTGTGCTGAAGTCCAAAACATGGGACGGATCGCCAACATACTTTTGGAGCATAGAGACATGAAACACCGGATGCACACTTGACAATCTGGGTGGCAAGGCAAGCTTATAATCCACCTCCCCTATCCTCTGAAGCACCTCAAAAGGCCCAATAAATCGAGGGCCCAACTTGCCCCTCTTCCCAAATCTCATAACACCCTTCATGGGTGAAACCTTCAGCAAGACCTTCTCCCCAACCATCTAAGACACATCACGGACCTTCCTATTCGCGTAGCTCTTCTGCCTAGACTGCGCCGTGCGAAGCCGCTCCTGAATCAATTTCACCTTATCTAATGCATCCCGGACCAAGTCTGTACCCAAGAGCCTAGCCTCACTCGGCTCAAACCATCCTTCTGGAGATCTACACCTCCTCCCTTATAAAGCCTCGTACGGATCTATCTGAATGCTCGACTGATAACGGTTGTTATATGCAAACTCTACGAGCGGCAGAAACTGATCCCATGAACCCCAAAAGTCAATGACACAAGCGCGCAACATGTCCTCCAATATCTGAATAGCGTGCTCGCACTGCTAGTCCGTATGAGGGTGAAAAGATGTGCTCAACTCAACTTGAGTACCCAACTCTCACTACACGGCCCTCCAAAACTGCGATGTAAACTGAGTGCCCCTATCTGAAATGATGGAAACTGGGACACAATGCAGGCGAACAATCTCTCGGATGTAAATCTCCGCCAACTGCTCTGAAGAGCAAGTAGTACCAACTGGAATGAAGTGCGCGGACTTGGTCAGCCGATCCACAATCACCCAAATAGCATCGAACTTCCTCGAAGTCCGTGGGAGCCTAACTACGCAGTCCATGGTGATTTGCTCCCACTTCTACTCTGGGATCTCTTACCTCTGAAGCAAGTTACCCGGTCTCTGATGTTCATACTAACCAGCTGACAGTTGAGACACCAAGCTACAAACCCAAATATGTCCTCCTTCATCCGCCTCCACCAATAGTGCTGTCTCAAATCCTGGTACATCTTCGCGGCACCCGGATAGATGGAATACCGCGAGCTGTGGGCCTCCTCAAGAATCAACTCACTGGGCCTATCTACATTAGGCACACATATCCGGCCCTGCATCCTCAACACGTCGTCATCACCAATGGTCACATCACTAGCAACACCTCGCTAAACCCTGTCCTGAAGAACGAGCAGGTAGGGGTCATCATACTGACGCTCCCTGACACGGTCATAAAGAGAA
>AWOL01S0075089.1:16916-34338 GCA_000715115.1 Nicotiana otophora | reverse complement strand
GAGAGAGGTTAGAACCAGACTATTTTGCAATCTTCCATTTAGAACTTGCTAAATTTTTGTTTTTATATTTATATTTCATACGGATAATGTCGTTCTACCTTCTTCCCCATAATGAGCACTCATTCTTGTTGGCTGAAGTAGCTCTATACTAATTTCATTGGGCTACAGACACTGGTTTGACAGATTTTGCTGGCCTTGTGTCTCTGTTTCTTGGTTTACATAGTGATAATATATGGTCAACTCCACTGATCTAATACCTTGTTTGGGAATCATTTCAGCTGCCTAAAGTCTTCGGTCAGAACACTGCTGATAGGATTTTGCTGGATGCTCCTTGCAGTGGCACTGGGGTATGTGGTAATGTTTGACGTATATGTTTGCCTGCAGTCATATTTAATCAGATGAATTTCATTTGTTCTGAAGGTAATCTCCAAGGATGAGTCTGTTAAAACTTCCAAAACTGTTGCTGATATACAAAATTGCTCACAACTGCAGAAGGTATTAGTGAGTTCGACGTGTAAATTTGGTGATTTTGTGTCATCCATATTCGTGACTTGCAATCATGAAAATTTCAATAAACTGGTTGTATGCCTGATATCTTGTCATGCTTCATAAGAGAACCTGTATAAAGTATATTGCCAGCATCTGACTTCTCGGGCTGTTAGAAAATACTGGTTTCTGGAAATCTGTAATTATGGAGAGATTAAGTTGCCAGGAGAATTGAACATTATCTTCTTTGTTTCTAATGATTGATTTCATTGATCTTATTTGTTGTATAGGGGGGACATATTTTTCAATTCTAGTTGCCTTTATTTTTGGGTGTGTTGTTATATGCACCCTCCCAAAGCAGGAGGGTGTTGGTGATGGTATTAGAAGGTTCATCTCCCTCCCTCCTGAAACAGTGTTAACTTTGCTCCATAATGTTTATGTTTATCTTATATTCCCTTTCACATATTGTTGTTACCTACTTGCCTTTGGGAAACCTGTTTCACGGTCAATTTTCAATTACAGGAACTGATACTTGCAGCGATTGACATGGTTGATACCAACTCAAAATCAGGTGGATACATAGTGTATTCTACCTGCTCCATTATGGTGGATGAGGTATCTTTCTAAACTTAAACTTCAAAAATATGTCACGTTTCTAAGTGTTTGTATGCATGTCACTTTCTACTTATTTGCTTAACTTGGGTATTGCAGAATGAAGCAGTTATAGACTATGCACTCAAGAAGAGAGATGTTAAACTTGTGCCATGTGGTCTTGATTTTGGGAAGCCTGGGTATAGCTTGTGTTGTTTATGTGCATTTACTTTAAAGGTTGTTTAATTCTACAACTAATTAGGTTGTTTATGAGAAGTATCAAGTTGAGAGAGCTCTAATGCAGGATTCAAACTCCTACCTTTTTTACTGGTCGTTGATGTCTATTCTTAAAACTGATTACTGAGCCCTAAGTGAAGTACAAGGAGAACATGCCACATTAGTTATTCTGCCTTAGCCATATCATTCTCTCCTGTGAAAGTCCTCTTCTTCTTTTTTTTCAAAATAATTTTTCCCTTTTTGTTCTGCTTGTTTTATATAGTTTTGCCCGTAAGCCATAAATATCTTCGAACACTATATGCACTAGGTTTTGTGTGCATCTCTTCAATTCTCAGGCTGCTGTTTTAACTCTGTGCAGGTATCTATCTTATTCATGTCAAACAAATATTTCATCTTTTCATTAAGCTTGTGGAAATTGAAATGATTATGAATTTTTTACTTATAAAAGATAGAAAAAATGATTATGGTTTTTGGGACTGAAAAATAAATCGGGACTGACACGTGGCTGTAAAAATAGATGAAAGATCATAAACACTTCTTCATTGAAGTTGCTGCAAGTTTGTTTCAGTCGAGAACATTTTGCCCCGTATGTCCTTTTTTTCCCCTCAGTTGAAAAAAATGAGCAATTCCAAATCTGCTGCAAAATCGCCGGCTCAGTCTGAAGAAATACAAGGTGCTGATACCATTGAGAGCATTGACCTACAGAATGCTGAAGGGGATGACAAGCATTTAGAGCAAAAAGGCATTGCAAAAGAGAAAAGCATTCAGATAGAAAAGGTGTTGGACAAAACGGTGGTGTAACTAAAAATGGGAGTAGAAATTCAATCGGTGGCAACAAAAAGGAGGGAAAAGAAGAAACCTCCTCCTACAGAGGAAATTGCAAAATCCAGGTAAAGTTCTTTAGTTCCACGATCACGAGTTGGTAAACACTGATGTGCTAATGGAACAGAGTTAATTTCAGATCATATAACCTATTCTTGTCTTCAACGTTTTTGCAGGGAAGAGAAGAGGATAGCTCCTAGGGAAGCAAAGCGAAAAGCCATGACGAAGAAAAAAGCTGGAAACCAATGAGCTCTTTGTAACATGGGAGTTTTGCGATATGCGGAGTATATTTTCTCAGAGGCGACATGAGCAAACACAAAACTAAAGTTGTTCTCTGGCGATGTTGTTAAGCTTAACTCGGGAATTATTAGCAGCTGCCAGCTGGTGGTAATATTTCTGCTGTTGGTTGATGAGTTTGAGATACAGAGGGTTGGAGATCATGTATGGTTTGCTTTAGAAAATTGAAAATTAGGATTCATGATTGCACTAATCCCCATTCCCTTTCCTGACCGAAGTCACTAAGGAGGGGCTGAGCCGGACTCAATTCCTCTGAGCTTTGTCTTCTCTTCTAAGATGATTGGAGGCTGACAAAAGAACACTCTTGAAGAAGCTTTCTTTTGAAAATGTCTTGTAGCAGGACCCAAAGCCCCTTCTTGAGTAAGTATGCACATAGTATCAAAAATATCCAATGAAACTTTCTTTTGTCTTCATCACCTGTTCACCAAAAGTTAGCTAGCATTTTTTTCAACTGGTCCAAAATTTTGTATCTGTAGTTGATGATTTACTTTATTCCTTTTGGGAGTACACAATGAAAATTACTATAAAGAGAAAAGTACTTTGTATTCCGTCATCTATGTCAATCCTCAGTCATATATTCTGTCTATCTTAATCCTTAGCTATAGTTTATATATCTGGATTAGGCTTATGTTTATGATTTCCCCAAGACTTTGCGTGCTTCTTGTTCTTATTCCGTCGTTGTCCATACCTAAAGAAAGTGTTATAAGATTCTGCTTGGATTTATGGCTGTAACTAGTAAAGTTGTTGTCGTGTGACCAGGAGGTCACGGGTTCGAGCCATGGAAACAACCTCTTGAAGAAATGCAGGGTAAGGCCACGTGCGATATACCCTTGTGGTCTGGCCCTTTCCCGAACCCCGCGCATAGCGGGAGCTTAGTGCACCGGGCTGCCTTTATGGGTGTCACTTCCGAACAAGTTCAGTATAAGCTCCTATTAGACGAACATTTTGGTCTTGATTCAAGCTTGAAACACTAGAATACAAATATTAACACAATTAAGATTCCGTGATCCTTATATTATTTCTTTCATACAAGAGGTAATTAATATGGATAAACGTTTTCATGTTGGAGAAAATAACTTTGAATACATAGGCAAATAAAATAATATTATATGTACCTTATGCAGGCATTTGTTTACCCGAAAAATCGGATAACGTTGAATTTGTGTATGGTTCTAAGGACAAGTAGATTCATTTGACCTGAAGATAACAATACACATATTTCTTATGTAAAATAGAAATGATGAACAAAGATACTTAGTCAGCTTAGAAAGATAAACACAATGAATTCTTGATTTCCCAGAGCCGATCCTTTTATTACAATCTATCTTGCCTNTAACTCTCATACAAAACACTCTTAATAAAGGAAGAAAGGAAGAAATAAGAATTGAAGACAAGTCTTGTTGGTGTATTTTCAAATGAGTAGAGAGTCCTCATTATATAGGAAGAGAAGAAAGAAATGCTTGGCCAACAATTGGCCACATCCTCTCAAAATACAAGGTCATTTATTTGGCCAACAAGGCCTTAAATAAAAGGCTCCAAATGTACCAACAAGCCTAACAAATAAAAAGCCTAAAAATAAGGCCATATTTTACAAAAATAATTTTTCCCTTTTTGTTCTGCTTGTTTTATATAGTTTTGCCCGTAAGCCATAAATATCTTCGAACACTATATGCACTAGGTTTTGTGTGCATCTCTTCAATTCTCAGGCTGCTGTTTTAACTCTGTGCAGGTATCTATCTTATTCATGTCAAACAAATATTTCATCTTTTCATTAAGCTTGTGGAAATTGAAATGATTATGAATTTTTTACTTATAAAAGATAGAAAAAATGATTATGGTTTTTGGGACTGAAAAATAAATCGGGACTGACACGTGGCTGTAAAAATAGATGAAAGATCATAAACACTTCTTCATTGAAGTTGCTGCAAGTTTGTTTCAGTCGAGAACATTTTGCCCCGTATGTCCTTTTTTTCCCCTCAGTTGAAAAAAATGAGCAATTCCAAATCTGCTGCAAAATCGCCGGCTCAGTCTGAAGAAATACAAGGTGCTGATACCATTGAGAGCATTGACCTACAGAATGCTGAAGGGGATGACAAGCATTTAGAGCAAAAAGGCATTGCAAAAGAGAAAAGCATTCAGATAGAAAAGGTGTTGGACAAAACGGTGGTGTAACTAAAAATGGGAGTAGAAATTCAATCGGTGGCAACAAAAAGGAGGGAAAAGAAGAAACCTCCTCCTACAGAGGAAATTGCAAAATCCAGGTAAAGTTCTTTAGTTCCACGATCACGAGTTGGTAAACACTGATGTGCTAATGGAACAGAGTTAATTTCAGATCATATAACCTATTCTTGTCTTCAACGTTTTTGCAGGGAAGAGAAGAGGATAGCTCCTAGGGAAGCAAAGCGAAAAGCCATGACGAAGAAAAAAGCTGGAAACCAATGAGCTCTTTGTAACATGGGAGTTTTGCGATATGCGGAGTATATTTTCTCAGAGGCGACATGAGCAAACACAAAACTAAAGTTGTTCTCTGGCGATGTTGTTAAGCTTAACTCGGGAATTATTAGCAGCTGCCAGCTGGTGGTAATATTTCTGCTGTTGGTTGATGAGTTTGAGATACAGAGGGTTGGAGATCATGTATGGTTTGCTTTAGAAAATTGAAAATTAGGATTCATGGTTGCACGAATCGCCATTCCCTTTCCTGACCGAAGTCAATAAGGAGGGGCTGAGCCGGACTCAATTCCTCTGAGCTTTGTCTTCTCTTCTGAGACGATTGGAGGCTGACTAAAGAACACTCTTGAAGAAGCTTTCTTTTGAAAATGTCTTGTAGCAGGACCCAAATCCGCTTCTTGAGTAAGTATGCACATAGTATCAAAAATACCCAATGTTCTTTTGTCTTCATCACCGGTTCACCAAAAGTTAGCTAGCATTCTTTCGGACTAGTCCAAATTTTGTATCTGTAGTTGATGATTTACTTTATTCCTTTAGGGAGTACACAATGAAAATTACTATAAAGAAAAAAGTACTTTGTATTCCGTCATCTATGTCAATCCTCAGTCATATATTCTGTCTATCTTAATCCTTAGCTATAGTTTATATATCTGGATTAGGCTTATGTTTATGATTTCCCCAAGACTTTGCGTGCTTCTTGTTCTTATTCCGTCGTTGTCCATACCTAAAGAAAGTGTTATAAGATTCTGCTTGGATTTATGGCTGTAACTAGTAAAGTTGTTGTCGTGTGACCAGGAGGTCACGGGTTCGAGCCATGGAAACAACCTCTTGAAGAAATGCAGGGTAAGGCCACGTGCGATATACCCTTGTGGTCTGGCCCTTTCCCGAACCCCGCGCATAGCGGGAGCTTAGTGCACCGGGCTGCCTTTATGGGTGTCACTTCCGAACAAGTTCAGTATAAGCTCCTATTAGACGAACATTTTGGTCTTGATTCAAGCTTGAAACACTAGAATACAAATATTAACACAATTAAGATTCCGTGATCCTTATATTATTTCTTTCATACAAGAGGTAATTAATATGGATAAACGTTTTCATGTTGGAGAAAATAACTTTGAATACATAGGCAAATAAAATAATATTATATGTACCTTATGCAGGCATTTGTTTACCCGAAAAATCGGATAACGTTGAATTTGTGTATGGTTCTAAGGACAAGTAGATTCATTTGACCTGAAGATAACAATACACATATTTCTTATGTAAAATAGAAATGATGAACAAAGATACTTAGTCAGCTTAGAAAGATAAACACAATGAATTCTTGATTTCCCAGAGCCGATCCTTTTATTACAATCTATCTTGCCTTTTATAGCCAAGGATCACTACTTTATCTATAACAACATAATAGAATAATATTACTAGTGGATGACCCATGATGGTGTGTCTCCTCCTTAATTCCCGCCAAGATTCTCTCCTTTGGTGCGGTTGTAACAGCTTTTTGTCTGTGAGCTCGATACTGACTCGAGCTCGGTGTCGGATCGGAACCTCGGCCTTGGTTTCGAGCTTGGTGATCACTTTCGGGCATCGATGTTCGGGACCTGTGTCGGTCGATGTTGCCTCGGTCGATTCGGGCGCCCCGACGCTCGACGCCCCCATCTCGGAATTCGTTCGGGCTCTCCATGAAGATACCCCTTTGACTGAGATGCCATCCTCGATCGATCTTCATGGTCGAGAACCGGTTTTAACCGTATACAGATAGCCCCCTCGTTTCTTGGAAAGGAAATGACGAGAAATGATATGATTTCCCTAAGGTTCGACCGAATCAATGCTGACGTTCCTATCGACTTCGACTATGACGTGCGTGATAGCTGTGCCATCGGTTTGGTTTTATCGAGGCATTTAATATGTGTCAGTCGGTGGTCGGCCACCGCTAGAAACGAATCGCCATGCCTTATAAATAGTTTTCCCATATAATGTTTTCCACTTTTGCTCTTCCTCTTTTCCCAAATTTTCTTTGATTATCTTCTCTATTTCGTTGCTTTAGTGCCGTTTATACCAGAGTTTTGGTGCTGAGGCTAAGGCGGAGGTTGAGTCGTCGAAAGTTTTGGCGGATAAGTCTATTGTTGTACATCGAGCTGATGCTGAGGCCGCTCAGGTGGAGGCCCAGGAAGCGGCGAAGATTGCCGATGCTCGAGCTCATTGGGTTGCCGAACTTTCTAAGTGTAGATCTTCGGAGGGAGAACCTCGAGGAGATACACGCTCGAGGTTTCGACCTTACCAAAGAGGTAAGAAAGGCAAAAGAGCTTGAAGCGGAAGCTGAAGCCTGGGCTTCTGATGATGATGACGATGATAACGATGATGGTAGCAAAAGCGGGTCTGAGGATGGGGAAGACCCCGACCCAAAAGCTTAGAATCTAATTCTCCATATCTGTAAATTAATTACGTAGGCAATTTTTTGTATATATAACAAGGTCAATTTTGATCGATCGGATTTGGAGTGACGTTTTGCTTGTTGAGTTGATGATAATGTGATGGTTAACGTAAACTCTGAGTAAACGTAGCTTTTTCGACGTTCCAAACTCGATTGGTCCTTGTTCGAACTTGGCAGCCCGTAGGCTTTAACATTTGAGTGTTTATTTTGAACTCGAGATAATGTGGCCCGTAGGCTCAATGGTCGAGTGAATATTTTGAACTCGATATAAAGGTGGCCCGTAGGCTTAATATTCGAGTGATTATTTCAAACTCGAGATAATGTGGCCCGTAGGCTCAATGGTCGAGTGAATATTTTGAACTCGATATAAAGGTGGCCCGTAGGCTTAATATTCGAGTGATTATTTCAAACTCGAGATAATGTGGCCCGTAGGCTCAATGGTCGAGTGAATATTTTGAACTCGATATAAAGGTGGCCCGTAGGCTTAATATTCGAGTGATTATTTCAAACTCGAGATAATGTGGCCCGTAGGCTCAATGGTCGAGTGAATATTTTGAACTCGATATAAAGGTGGCCCGTAGGCTTAATATTCGAGTGATTATTTCAAACTCGAGATAATGTGGCCCGTAGGCTCAATGGTCGAGTGAATATTTTGAACTCGATATAAAGGTGGCCCGTAGGCTTAATATTCGAGTGATTATTTCAAACTCGAGATAATGTGGCCCGTAGGCTCAATGGTCGAGTGAATATTTTGAACTCGATATAAAGGTGGCCCGTAGGCTTAATATTCGAGTGATTATTTCAAACTCGAGATAATGTGGCCCGTAGGCTCAATGGTCGAGTGAATATTTTGAACTCGATATAAAGGTGGCCCGTAGGCTTAATATTCGAGTGATTATTTCAAACTCGAGATAATGTGGCCCGTAGGCTCAATGGTCGAGTGAATATTTTGAACTCGATATAAAGGTGGCCCGTAGGCTTAATATTCGAGTGATTATTTCAAACTCGAGATAATGTGGCCCGTAGGCTCAATGGTCGAGTGAATATTTTGAACTCGATATAAAGGTGGCCCGTAGGCTTAATATTCGAGTGATTATTTCAAACTCGAGATAATGTGGCCCGTAGGCTCAATGGTCGAGTGAATATTTTGAACTCGATATAAAGGTGGCCCGTAGGCTTAATATTCGAGTGATTATTTCAAACTCGAGATAATGTGGCCCGTAGGCTCAATGGTCGAGTGAGTGTTTCAAACTCGAGATAATGTGGTAGCCCGTAGGCTTAATATTCGAGTGATTATCTTAAATTCGAGAAAAAGTGGCCCGTAGGCTCAATGGCCGAGTGAGTGTTTCGAACTCGAGATAATGTGGTAGCCCGCAAGCTTAATATTCGAGTGATTATTTCAAACTCGAGATAATGTGGCCCGTAGGCTCAACGGTCGAGTAAGTGTTTCGAACTCGAGATAATGTGGTAGCCCGTAGGCTTAATATTCCAGTGATTATTTCAAACTCGAGATAATGTGGCCAGTAGGCTCAATGGTCGAGTGAGTGTTTCGAACTCGAGATAATGTGGTAGCCCGTAGGCTTAATATTCCAGTGATTATTTCAAACTCGAGATAATGTGGCCCGTAGGCTCAATGGTCGAGTGAGTGTTTCGAACTCGAGATAATGTGGTAGCCCGTATGCTTAACATTCGAGTGATTATTTCAAACTCGATGATAATGTGGCCCATAGGCTCAATGGTCGAGTGAGTGTTTCGAACTCGAGATAATGTGGTAGCCCGTAGGCTTAATATTCGGGTGATTATTTCAAACTCGAGATAATGTGGCACGTAGGCTCAATGGTCGAGTGAGTGTTTCGAACTCAAGATAATGTGGTCTGAAGGGAGCTTTCCGTTTTTTAAGTATTCAATATACTTGTTTCTCCAATCCCAGGTTAAGCTAGAATTTATTTCGGCGTGCCCTTCTTCGATTACAGATCTTGAAAGTTGAACGACAGTCTCCGAGTTCAAATCATTCACCTTGACCAATGATCCCAAATTAGCAAGCGCATCGGCCTCGTTATTCTGTTCTAGTGGAACATGTCGTAGACTCCATTGTTTGAAATGGTGCAAAGTGATAAGCAGTTGTCCAAATACCTTTGCATTCTGCCTTCTCGGACTTTGAAGGTTTTGTTTACATGGCTCACTACCAGCAAAGAGTCACAATTGGCCTCAACGACTTCCGCTCCCAAATTTCTAGCTAGCACGAGACCTTCCTTTTTTCGAACCAGGACACTGCTTATGGCGACTTCTGATACTGCCAAGTACAGGTAAAGTTTTTCATCGGTTTTTGGAGTGTGCAGCAGTGGTGGGTTCGATAGATATCGTTTCAGTTCTTGTAACGCTAGTTGGCATTCCGGTGTCCAAGCGAAGTCGTTCTTCTTTTTGAGTAGAGAGAAAAATTTGTGGCTTCGATCTGATGATCTTTAAATGAATCGGCCTAAGGCTGCTATTCTTCCTGTTAACCTTTGTACAGCTTTCACGCTGTCCATGATGGTGATGTCTTCAATGGACTTAATTTTGTCGGGGTTAATCTCGATTCCTCGATTTGACACCATGAAGCCGAGGAACTTACCCGAGCCGACTCCGAAAGCACATTTTTCGGGGTTGAGCCTCATGTTGTATTTCCTCAGAATATCGAATGTTTCCTGCAAATGGGTCAAATGGTCCTCTGCGCGCAGGGACTTAACTAGCATGTCATTAATATAGACTTCCATTGATTTACCTATTTGTTCTTCGAACATTCCTTTTACTAGGAATTGATAAGTAGCTCCTGCATTTTTTAGCCCGAAGGGCATCACATTATAACAATATGTTTCATATCTGGTCACAAACGAAGACTTTTCCCGATCTTCCGGGTTCATCTGGATTTGATTATACCCGGAATAGGCATCGAGAAAAGTAAGGATCTCGCGGCCGGATCAAGTGATCGATGTTGGGCAGTGGATAAGAATCTTTGGGGCATGCTTTGTTCAAGTCCTTGTAGTCTATACACATTCTAAGTTTGTTTCCCTTTTTAGGCACTACGACCACATTAGACAGCCATTCGGGGTATTTTACCTCTCTAATGGATCCTATTTGGAGCAGTTTTGTTACCTCATCCTTTATGAATGCGTGCTTCACCTCCGATTGGGGTCTTCTTTTTTTGCTTCACCGGTCTGAATCTAGGACACACACTTAGTCGATGTGTTGTTATATCCGGCGGGATTCCTGTTATATCTAAATGGGACCAATCAAAGCAGTCGATGTTATCGATACGAAATTGAATGATTTTCTTCCTGAGTTCGGGGATCAGACCCCTTCCTAGGTATACCTTTCGTTCGGGCCAGTGTTCAACCAAAATGATTTGCTCCAATTCCTCAATAGTTGATTTGGTGGCATCAGAGTCATCGGGGGTCACGAAGGATCGAGGGATCCACTGATCATTACCTTCTTCGATGTTCTGCTTACCTGGCTGGGTCGAGGCCGATGTCTTTGATTGCTATTTGGCGTTCCGGTCTTCGACTGTGCCTCCTTTTGAACCCGATCCTTTCACCGGCGAAGACGAAGATGTTGGTTTTGCTTCCTCGACGGAGAACATTTCCTTTGCGGCTGGTTGTTCTCCGTACACTATTTTGACACCTGTCGGTGTTGGGAATTTGAGGAACTGGTGTAGGGTCGAAGGTACAGCTCTCATGTTGTCGATCCACGGCCTTCCGAAAAGGGCGTTATATCTCATATCGCCTTTGATCACGTGAAACTTTGTTTCCTGAATTGTTTCAGCAACGTTTATCGGTAGGGTTATCTCGCCTTTGGTGGTTTCGCATGCCATATTGAATCCGTTTAAAACCAAAGTTGTGGATACGATCCGGTTTTGTAGGCCGAGCTGTTTTACGACATTCGATCTGATGATATTGGCCGAGCTACCTGGATCAATTAACACACGCTTAATTTTAATTTTATTCATGAGTACGGATATTACCAGTGCATCATTATGGGGTTGGATGATTCCCTCTGCATCTTCATCATTGAACGATAAAGTCCCTGAGGGAATGTAATCTTGAATTCGAAATCGCTTTTCCCTCACAATCGACGTTTTAGTGCGTTTAAGCATAGGTCCCTGAGGGGTATCGACGCCGCCAATGATCATGTGAATGATGTGTTGTGGTTCTTCTTCTTCGTTTTTCTTGCCGAGGTCCTTGTTTTTAAAATGGTTCTTCGCCCTATTACTCAAAAATTCCCTAAGGTGCCCTTTGTTGAACAAGCGGGCTACTTCCTCTCTTAATTGCCTGAATTCTTCCGTTTTGTGACCATGGGTGCCATGATATTCGCATATTTTATTGGGATTCCTTTGGGCTGGATCGGTCTGTATGGGTTGAGGCCATCTGGTATCTTTGATGCGTCCGATAGTCGATACGATGGTGGATGCATCGATGTTGAAGTTATATTCCGATAATCAAGGAACTTCTATAGGATCGACATATTTATCAAAGCCTCTCTTGCTCATAAGTCCCCGAGAATTTTTCCCCCGATCATACCTGCGGTTATTCCGAACTGTCTCATGTGCCGAACCGTGGTTCATCCGATCTGTGACGTATGGCTGGTATCGGTCTCTGTTCGACCTTTGTTCTCTGTTGGTTTCCTTCAGAATTTTAGTGGTTGCACGGTTCTGATGCATGGGTTCATACGGAAATCCCAATTGGTCATCTTCGACCCTGATTTTCGATTGATACCGAATGTGTATATCCGTCCAAGTTATATCAGGGTATTCGATCAAGTTTTGTTTCAGCTGACATGATGTTGTCGAACTCAGTCCTTTCAACCCTTGGGTGAAAGCTTGTACGGCCCAGTCGTTTGTGACTGGTGGCAAATCCATGTGTTCCATTTGAAACCGGGATACGAATTCCCTCAGTATTTCATCACCCCTTTGTTTTACTTTGAATAGATCTGATTTCCTCGTTGCAACATTTATGGCACCAGCATGTGCTTTTACAAATGAATCTGCTAACATGGAAAAAGAATCGATAGCATTTGGTGGCAAGTTGTGATACCAGATCATTGCTCCTTTTGCGAGGGTCTCTCCGAACTTTTTCAACAATACGGACTCGATCTCCTCGTCTTCCAAATCGTTGCCTTTGATGGCACATGTATAGGAGGTGAAATATTCATTAGGATCGGTCGTACCGTTATATTTGGGAATTACGGGCATAAGGAACTTTTTTGGGATGGGTTTTGGGGCCGCGCTCGATGGAAAAGACTTTTGTATGAATTTTTTCGAATCCAGCCCTTTCATCATTGGCAGAGCCCCCGGGATCTGATCGATCCTAGCATCATATGTTTCAAATTCTTTGTCGTTGGCTTCGACTCATTTTGTGAGTTCCTCGAACAGTTTAGCAATTTCAGGAGCGGTTCCTGATTCTCGCTCGTTCAATTTCACTGTGTCAAGCTCCGTTCTGGGGGTTACTTCTCGAAGAAGTGGATTGGAGTTTGGCTTACTTTGCATATGAGTTTGGCTCTGCAACTGAGCTATCGCTACTTGTTGGGCTTGTAGCATTTCGAAAATCATACGCAAGCTGACCCCGATTTCCCCCGTGTTGTGGGTGTCTCGTGCTATGAGTCGAGCGCCACCCCGAATGCTTCTTTCCTGCTCGGAACGCTGATTCGCTTCTAGAGCTCTTCGTGAATTGATATCTACTGGTACTTCGGCTCGAATTTTGGGTTCCTCGATTGGAGCCTCATTGTCGTTGTTGGATAGCCTTTCGGACCCGGTCACCAAGTTGTTGGTTTCATCCTGAAGGCCGGCTTCGAGGTCGATTGGCAGAGCCATTGCTGGTATGAAGTTGTAAGTTGGAGTGTGCTGTATATTTGTATCAAATAATCACTTGTTATCCTTAGTCCCACGGTGGACGACAAACTGTTTACCCAAAAAATCGGATAACGTTGAATTTGTGTATGGTTCTAAGGACAAGTAGATTCCTTTGACCTGAAGATAACAATACACATATTTCTTATGCAAAATAGAAATTATGAACAAAGATACTTAGTCAGCTTAGAAAGATAAACACAATGAATTCTTGATTTCCCAGAGCCGATCCTTTTATTACAATCTATCTTGCCTTTTATAGCCAAAGATCACTACTTTATCTATAACAACATACAACAATAACAACAACCCAGTATAATCCCACTAGTGGGGTCTGGGGAGGGTAGTGTGTATGCAGACCTTACCCCTACCATGAGGTAGAGAGGCTGTTTCCAATAGACCCTCGGCATCCTTCCCTCCAAGAACTTCCCACCTTGCTCTTGGGATGACTCGAACTCACAACCTCTTGGTTGGAAGTGGAGGTTGCTTACCATCTATAACAAAATAATAGAATAATATTACTAGTGGAGGACCCATGATGGTGTGTCTCCTCCTTAATTCCCGCCAAGATTCTCTCCTTTGGTGCGGTTGTAACAACTTTTTGTCTGTGAGTTCGATACTGACTCGTGCTCGGTGTCATATCGGAACCTCGGCCTTGGTTTCGAGCTTGGTGATCACTTTTGGGCATTGATGTTCGGTACCTGTGTCAGTCGATGTTGCCTCGGTCGATTCGGACGCCCCGACGCTCGACGCCCCCATCTCGGAATTCGTTCGGGCTCTCCATGAAGATACCCCTTTGACTAAGATGCCATCCTCGATCGATCTTCATGGTCGAGGACCGGTTTTAACCGTATACAGAATTATTGGAAGCCTTTCCTCTTGTGCACGCAGAGAGTGCAAGTCACTACCATTAGCAAGGCTATTGAACTTTGCAGATTTGGATGGCATTATTGGGTAGCATCTTTGACAGAATGTCACCAGTCTTCTAACTGAGTACAGGTATTTCCTAGTTGTCTCATTGTTCATGATATGAGCAACACTAACATTATTCGTGTGAATCTTCTCGCGAGCTGGACATTCATGAATACCAACCATAGTCACACCAATAGGCCAAGGCGCATTACCAATTGATATATCAATGTATTGATCCATTGCAGCTAAATATTCCCTCGTCCCTTACACATTCCATAAATGTAGCTACCCTCCAGTTTTGATCAGCCTGATTAGGACTCCTGATATTCTCATCAATCTCCTCATTCCACTCATTCAATAACTTTTTGAAGAACACCAAAATCTTATCCTCATCACACAACTCCTCAAAATTCATTTTCATCCTCTTCAAATCTCCCGCTTCCCCATACCACTCTGTGGGGTCTGGGGAAGGTAGTGTGTACGCAGACCTTACCCCTACCTTGTGAGGATAGAGAGATTATTTCCAATAGACTCTCGGCTCAAGAAAGCATAAGCACCACATTAATGAAAATATAGACAAGAAGGGACAGCTCCAAAAAGCCATATAAAAGCAGAATAAAAAACAACAAGACAGTAAGGTGATCAACAATGAAAGAAAACAACAGTTAGTCATAAAAACCTAACCAACAGAAAGCGAGACTGTGTGCCAATACTATTGTTATGAACACTCTAGACTACCTACTCTACTACCCTAATCCTCGACATCCATATCTTCCTATCAAGGGTCATGTCCTCGGTCAGCTGAAGTTGTGCCATGTCTTGCTTAATCACCTATCCCCACCTCTTTTTTGGCCTACCTCTACCTCTCCGTAGGCCTCCAATGTAAACCTCTCACACCTCCTCACCAGTGTGTCTGTTCTCCTCCTCCTCACATGACCAAACCACCTAAGCCGCGCTTCCCGCATCTTGTTCTCGATAGGGGCCACACCCTCTTTGTCGTGAATAACCTCATTTATGATCCTATCAAATCTGGTGTGTCCGCACATCCATCTCAACATACTCATCTCTGCTACCTTCATCTTCTGGAGATGAGCGATCTTGACTGGCCAACACTCAGCCCCATACAACATCGTTAGTCTTACCACCACTCTGTAGAATGTACTCTTAAGTTTCGATGGCACCTTCTTGTAACACAAAACGCCAGAAGCGAGTCTCCATTTCATCCATCTCGCCCCAATACAATGTGTGACATCTTCATCCATCTCCCCATCCCCCTGAATAATAGACCCAAAGTACTTAAAACTCCCTCTTCTAGGGATAACCTGCGAGTCCAGCCTCACCTCCCCTTCCCTTACTTGAGTCTCGCCACTAAACTTACACTCCAAGTATTCTGCCTTAGTCCTGCACAACTTGAAACCTTTAGATTCCAGGGTCTGCCTCCATACCTCTAATTGCGCATTCACACCGTCTCGCGTCTCATCAATCAGTACAATATCATCTGCAAATAGCATGCACAACGGCTTCTTCCCTTGGATGTGGCGCGTCAGTACGTCCATCACCAGAGCAAACAAAAAAGGGGCGAGTGTCGACCCCTGATGCAACCCCATCATAACCGTAAAATGGTCCGAGTCCCCACCCACCGTCCTCACTCGGGTCTTTACTCCATCACACATGTCCTTAATTAACCCAACATAGACAACATGTACACCTCTAACCTCCAAACATCTCCACAAAACCTCCCTCATAACTTTATCGTATGCCTTTTCTAAGTCGATGAATACCATATGCAAGTCCTTCTTTCTCTCTCTATACTGCTCCATCAATCTCGTAACAAGGTGGATGGCTTTTGTAGTCGAACGTCCCGACATAAACCCAAACTGGTTCTCGGAAATAGACACACGCCTCTTCAATTCCATAATAGATCTCAAAAAGTCATTGGTTTTCCCCTCAATCATATCATTATCATCAATTTCAAACAATCCAGCTTTCAGTAAAACTTCCACCTATCTAGCCTCGCCTCCTCAACTTCTCCGAATAAAGCTACCGGTTGTTTTAGAAACCTTAGTCACCGAATAACGTACAATAACTTTAGTAGCTAACGGATAAAAAACTACTCTTTCAAGCACTTGGTGCTCACGCACCGCCCAATGGGGACACCGGTCGGCAACTTACCGGCGCGTCTGATAGAGATAATAGATCCTCCAGCTGAAAAGACAATACAAAAGAAATTCCAGCAACGTCAAACTATGCTAGTGCTCTGAAAGCTCCGATTATTCCGAGCCCTAGCCCTAATCGCCATGGAAACCCCGATGTCAAAGCTCGATTTTCTACCCACAATGGGATGCCAGCAGTAATATTCAAAGCAAGTGACTACTATGGAGTTATGGCGGAATAATACAAACTTACAATTGTGGGCAAATTTCTGAGAACTCGTCCCCACATTGAGAAGATTCAATCAAGCTTTGCGAAAAAAATCTCGGTGAAAGATAATGTAAAGATTGGACTTTACGTCTTTCACATAGTGTATATAGACTATTTTAATGAAGATGACTTTAAAACTATTTGGTATAGACGTTCTATAGAAATTGAAGGGAAAATCATGTGGTTAGAGAAATGATCATCGGTTTTAAACTCGATGAGGATTCCCCTGTTGTAACAGTGTGGGTCCTACTCCCAGGTCTGTCTTTCCATTGTCATACTTGACACTATGTCAAGAAAATCCTTAGTCCAGTTGGTATCCGTCTATCCATAGATATTGCTACTGATTATAGAACCCGACCTAGTATGGCTAAGGTCAGGGTCGAAGTCAATCTCACTAAACCGAAGTTAAATTATGTATGGGTAGGCCAAGAGGATGAAGAGAACCCACTGAAGGGATTTACTCAGAAATTGGAATATGAAAGTGTCCCAAAATTCTATAGACATTATAAACTTTTAGGACACTCTATAATCCAGTGTAGATTTGCTGAAACAAAGAATACTGCTGAAGGAGGAGAATCTGCGAAAGAGAGAACGGCTAATACCAACAAGCAGAATGTCCCAAAGGTTACAATTGAAGCTAGAGCAAACAATGTTGAAATAGATAAACCTGGTATTCATACTAAGGCAAACGATGTTGAGGGTTTGGAAGTTCTGAATGCAACACAAATTGACGGAGGAAAAAAAAAGAAGAAAACCAAGAAGAATGAAAAAGAAGTGAATCAGATTCCAAAACTCCCAGTAACTACTATTATGGACTCCAGGAAAAATAAAGAGGAAAAAGGAAAGATAGCTAAGTCTACATTAGCAAAAATACTGGAAAGAATCAAAAAGAAGAA
>AWOL01S0075089.1:0-14315 GCA_000715115.1 Nicotiana otophora | reverse complement strand
CCCCCCCCCCCAAAAGTAAGGTTATCTTTAAACGAGCAATACCCCAAAAGAGTAGTAAGAAACAAGAAGGGGCCAATAGTTCAGTTCATATTAGTAAGGAGGATAAGAATACCAAAAAGAATAACCAACAGAAAAAACTCACAAGGATTTGGTGGAAGAGGAGCATGAAAAATACAATTAAAATACCTTCGCTCAAAGAAATGAAGAGTTGACTCCACATACTGAAGACAACCACACTACTAATATTGCAAAAAATATGTATCACATTGAAGAGGAACAACAAGTAGAAGACATAGAATGTGGCAAGGCTCAAAACATTAAAGAGAACCAATTGGTAGAAAGTGAGCAGTACTCCGAGTCAGTCAGCTATACTTCAGAAACAAAAACACAAGAACCAAGACAACTTTTTGTGGACCTTCCTTGTAGCCAACCTTTGGAGAAGAAAACTCCTACTGTGAAGAGAGTTGATATGGATATAGAATCTGTGCAAGAAACTACATCTCTTGAATCCACGAGCTCTGAAAGCAAGAATGATAATATAGAGAATATAGTGACAAAGGGAAGGGTAAAAAACAAGCCATATCCACCCTTGTTTTCCATGATTAATACAATATTTTGGAATATAAGGGGGGTTAGGACAAAGAAAGCAATTCATAAATTAAAATATCTCATCAACAATAACAAGATTGTCTTTGTAGCGATCATGGAACCTTTTGCTAATTAGAACAAGATTGAGGGTTACAGGAAGTTTCTGAAATTCCAACATAGGGCTGCCAATTTGAATGGCCAAATATTGTGTTTCTGGAACAGTCAATATGACCCAATTGTTGTTGCTAATGATGAATAACAAATAACTTTACACATAACAGAAAGTATGCATGATAAAGATTTTTATGTCACTGCAGTTTATGCAAAGTGCACAACTGTAGATAGGAAAGATCTTTGGAGCAACATAGATAATATTAACATGATCATTGACGGACCATGGTATGTTGGAGGAGATTTCAATATTATCATGGACCCAGATGAAAGGTTGGGTGGAAGACCTCACAGAGCTCACATGAGTTTTGACTTTGTTACAATGATGAAAACTTGCGGTCTTGATGACATTGGTTTCACTGGCCCTAAATTCACCTGGTGCAATAATTGGAGGCCAAGAAAAAGAATTTGGAAAAGATTGGATAGAAGTTTTGTTAATGATTAGTGGGTACAAGTTTTTCAAAATAATTATGTGAAATATTTGGTAAGGACAAGTTCAGACCACAGACCTCTTCTAATGAAATGCCATAGTGATCAACATGAGATCATTAAGTACTTCAGATTCTTGGATTTTTGTACTGAACAATAAGATTTCTTAGAGGTGGTTCAGGGAGTATGGGACATTCATGTTACATGGAATGTTATGTGGAGACTAAAGACTAAACTTCAAGTCCTAGGAAAGAAGCTTAGTCAAGGGTCCAGGGAAATTGCGGGTGATATCCACCAACATATTGGTTACTGGGAAGCTAAGGTCCATATACTTGAAGATCTTGATATTCAGTTGAACTATGAGAATAGCAGGGAAGAACTCAATCGGGATCATGTAGAATATACAAAATGGTTGGGTTTACAAGAGTCTCTTTTGAAATAAAAGACTCAAACCAAGTGGTTTCATGAGGGAGACTACAATACTAAGTATTTTCATTGTGTTCTAAGGGAAAAAAGAAGAAGATTACAACTTCATAGAATAAAGAATAGTAGGGGCAAATGGGTCAAGGGGGATGAAAAATTTGCCAAGACTCCCATTAACCATTTTGAAAAGCTGTTTAATCTTCCTCAACCTGTGATCAAGCACAATGTACTTAGTTGCGTTCCGAGGTGCCTCACTGATTTTGACAATGTAATGCTCTCATCTATCCCTGATGAAACTGAAATAAAAAATGTTGTATTCAGTCTAAGTGTAGATAGTAGAGATGGTCCTAATGACTTCAATGGGACCTTTTTCCAACACTAATGGGAGATAATTAAGAAGAATGTGATTGAGTTTGTCTTGGAATTCTTTAATGGGAAGAATCTCACAAAGTTTTGTTCTCACACATTTAGTTCTTATCCCTAAAGTTGAGTCCCCTTCTAGTTTTTCTGAACTAAGACCAATTAGTCTTAGTAATTTCACTACCAAAATTATTTCCAAAATTTTGGCAGAATGACTCAACGTTCTTCTTCCCAATTTGATCTCTGCTAATCAAAGTGGATTTGTTAAAGACAGGCTCATTTCAGAAAATATTTTGTTAGCCCAGAAAATCATCCAAAATATTTCCAAAACTAATAGGGGAGGGAATATGGTTATAAAACTAGATATGGTTAAAGTATATGATAAGTTGTCCTGGTCATTTATGGTAGAAGTTCTATGAAGATTTGGTTTTGAAGACCATTGGATAGACATGATTTGGAGGATGATCTCAGATGTTCGTTATTCAATCATCATTAATGGCACTAGAAGAGGGTTTTTTTATTTCGTCTCAGGGACTCTAGCAAGGGGATCCTCTTTCCCCCTCTTTATTTATCCTGGCAACAGAGGTCTTATCTAGATCCCTTAATGCCCTTCATGAAAATGCTGATTTTTTGTTTCTTTCACCATGAGCTTCAGAGGCCTTCTTATTAATCACCTGGCATATGCTGATGACATAGTCATTTTCACCAGTGGCAATAATACATTAGTCAAACTCATTATGAAGCAGATAAGAAATTATGAAGCCTCCTTAGGGCAAAAACTTAATAAAGATAAGAGTTTTTTCCCCACTGATCCAAAGGCTGGGGCACATAGAATAAACAAGATGAGGGAATGCACGGGGTTATGGAAAAAAACTTCCCATTCAATTATCTTGGTTGCCCTATATACATAGGAAGGAAGAAACTTGAATATTTTGATGGAATGTTGACTAAAATGGCCAAAAGACTTAATGGTTGGCAGGGAAAATGTTGTCTTATGGTGGCAGGGTGATTTTGATTAAAAGTGTCTTGCACTCCTTGCCTTTGTACACCTTGTCAGCTATGAGTCCTCCTAAGGTCACCTTCAACCTACTGGAAAAATACTTGGCTAGATTCTTTTGGGGATCTACTAGTGATAAAACCAAATACCACTGGAGCTCTTGGAAAAATTTATGTCTTCCCAAAGATAAGGGTGGTATTGGCATTAGAACCATGGTTGATATTAGTAATATGCTTGCTATGAAAGGGTGGTGGAGACTTCAAAACTCAACCATCGCTATGGGCTTCTTTCCTTAAATCCAAATATTGTATAAGGTCTCATCCAACCTCTAAAGTTTGGGCTTCTGGAGACTCTCATGCTTGGAAACATCTTACTGTAGTTAGGAAGATTGTGGAGTCAAATCTCACTTGGAAAGTTAATGCTGGTAACTGCAGCTTTGAGTGGGATAATTGGATAGAGAAAGGCATTTTAGCAACTTTGTTCCCTGAGGTAGCTGGTAGTAAAAGGAGCTCTGTTAAGGAGTACATTACAGGAAGTAAATGAAACTTGGGAAAGCTTGGCAGGGTTGATGTAAAAACTGTGCAACACATTACCAGTATTAATATTGGAGATCAGAATGAAAATGATTATGCCACTGGAATCCTACAGAAGATGGAAAATACTCCAACAAATCTGCCTGGGAGATCATAAGATGCAAGAGAAAAGAAAATGAAACATTGTACAAATTATGGCACAAATGCATTCCTTTCAAAATTTCCTTCTTGGCCTGGAGATTATATCATGTTAAATTACCTTTTGACGAGATAATTACCAAGTTTGGCAACCAGTCAGCCTCTAGATCCAATTGCTATCAAAGACCTAAATGTGACTCTATTCATCATACTTTTAGTGAAGATGAGGTTGCTTGTAATCTGTGGAAGAAGTTTGGTATGCCTTTGGGTATTAGACATCAAAAATGATCTGTTAAGAGGATTCTTCAAGAGTGGTAGGAGGTGAAGCTTAATAACAACATTCATATGCTTCTGCTACATATTGTTCCTATTATTATTTTTGGGGAAATCTGGAAAAGCTGGACCTCTTGTAAGTTTGGAGATAAAAAAAGATTTATGCTAATCAATATGGAGCAGAAGGTTAGCTGGACAATTCAAGCAGTTGTGACAGTTGCCTTTCCTAACTGCAAACTTAATTAGCCTTGGGTGAAAGTCTGTGAAGAGGTGGAGAGGATGCAACCAATAATGAAGTACTGAACAGTCACATGGACTAGACCAATAGGAGATATGGTGAAAGTAAATACATATGGTAGTTTTATGGACACTGAGAGAGCAGGTATAAGAGGGGTGGTAAGAGACTCTAATGGAAATCTCCTCATGGCTTTCTCAATACCTGTTGAATGAAAAAGCAACAACGAGGTCGAAGTTGTGGCAACTAAAATTGGTGGTGAATGGTGTATACAACTAGGCTACACCAAATTTCATCTAGAGCTTGATTCTCTGATCATGGCCAACATGATTACAGAAGGATGTACCAAGAATGTAAAGATGAAGCAGATCATCAGAGATGCCAAAATAAGTATCACCCAAGTAGAAATTGTGGTCTCTCACTGCTATAGAGAAGCCAATCAGGTGGCTGACGGGTTAGCCAAAAGAGCTGCAATCTCTGGCAACAGTTCCTATTTCTACAATTTTCAGAATCTCCCTAAAGAAGCTAGAGGTCCTTTCGTACTAGATAAATGACAATTACCTAGTATAAGAAGTAGACATGACAAAGCTAATTTTTTTGTAAGCTAATTCATTTAATGTTTCTCATGGAAGAGTAGTTGTAAATTTCTCTGTCTTCCATGGAGTTTTTGAAGACTGTTTTTGCAACAGTCTTGTGTATATGGAAGGTCAGGTCTATGCCCCCTTCTTTTGTCATCTTTACCTTCTATATACATGGTAGGGGTTAAGCCAAACCCCCCGACATCTCAGGAACCTTTCCATAGGTGATGGCTTAAAGGGAAAAGAACGGTGGCGAATAACTTCTTCTCGCGGAAAGGAGGCTGATGATGAATATTCCGGTTTAATTACCAGGCATTGTATGTCGGATTTATTAACGGTAAAGTTCTTCTGTTCTACTAATAGCATTTTACGTAGGGCTTTCGCTTCGGCTTCACGTTTTTCCTCTTCGCGAACTCTTTTTAGGCGTTTTTGTTCAGAGGCAGATCCAGAAATTTAACTTTATGGGTTCAAGATTTAGACTCTAGGATATACCTCAAGGTACTATACAATAATTACAGAATGAAATACGAACAATAATATTTAATATATATGTAACAAGTTCCAAACCATCTAAAATAATATATATTCAATAAATATCACCATTACAATTGTACCCGACGGGTTGTCATGTTTTGAAAACGATCAATAATCGCATTATTAGGTACACTTTCAAATACTTCATCTTCTATATAACAAACTAAACAGTCATTCAAAAATTCATTACCAATTCTGCTACGCAAGTCACTTTTGATGTACTTCATTGAAGAAAAAGCTCTTTCTACTGTTGCAGTAGTGACAGGCAATATCAGACTTAACATCACAAGCAAAAACAAAAGTCTCCAAGTCTTGTACAAATCTTTTTCAACTAATGTTTCTGAAAGATCTCCAAATCCTTTCAAGTTAGAGAAATCATTGTCTTCTTTCACACAGAGAATATAGTTGTCAAGCTCGTAACTTACATCTTCAAGCTTTGAACCACTAAACTCATGAGGATAAAGTGTAGCAAGTTTCATAATTCTGTCTTTATCATAATTTGTAAAAGAATTATCCGGACTCAAACTAGTCATACCAAGAAGTAGATTACTATTCACCGCATCAAAACGATTGTTAAGCTCCGAAAGTTACAAATCAATAACAGTATTAAAAACTTCGATACGGAAATGATGAGAATATGTAACACTTGAACTCCTACACTTTGACTTTCCAAGATGATAGTTCTTATCCATTTCAGGGATCACAATATCATGCTTGGAATAAAATGAAGAGGCGTCATCTATCAATGATTCCCATTTTGATTCTCTCATCACTTGCAATTACCTCTTGGCTAAACCAACAAGCTTCATAGTATTTACAATATTCTGATCTTTTCTTTGCAAAGCTATATTCAAATCATTTGTGATTGCTAATAATTTTAACATCAAATGTATCATATGCACAAACTCAAAAGATCTTATGTCATTCACTAGACTTTTTGCCACTGATCTCTCAAGATAATTTGCACCCTCACTTGCAAGAAACTCAAGTACATTAATGGTTGACGAGAATAATGCAATAAAGTTACGCACTGTCTTAAAATGAGAATCCCATCGGGTATCACCTGGCCTTTGGAGTCCAAGTTTTTGATTTAGTCCACTTCCTGTATGAACTTCACCAAGCACTTGTAGCTCCTCTAGGTTTTTTGCCTNTTCATAGCATTTACAATATCCTGATCTTTTCTTTGCAAAGCTATATTCAAATCATTTGTGATTGCTAATAATTTTAACATCAAATGCATCATATGCACAAACTCAAAAGATCTTATGTCATTCACTAGACTTTTTGCCACTGATCTCTCAAGATAATTTGCACCCTCACTTGCAAGAAACTCAAGTACATTAATGGTTGACGAGAATAATGCAATAAAGTTACGCACTGTCTTAAAATGAGAATCCCATCGGGTATCACCTGGCCTTTGGAGTCCAAGTTTTTGATTTAGTCCACTTCCTGTATGAACTTCACCAAGCACTTGTAGCTCCTCTAGGTTTTTTGCCTGATCCTCTCGTAGCATATTTCTACGCTTAAAAGAACTTCCAACAATATTCAAGACATTAGCAACAATATCAAAAATTTGATCTACATCATAATATTTTTTTTGCAACGGCTACAAGAGTCAATTGCAATTGATGGGTAAAACAATGTATACAATATGCCGAAGGATTATCTTTCAAAATTAAAGTTTTAAGACCATTGATTTCTCCTTGCATATTACTAGCTCCATCATAACCTTGTCCCCGTATTTGAGATGGACTCATTGAGTGCTCTAAAAGCAAATCATAGATTGATTTTTGTAATGACGATGAAGTTATTTTTTTAACATGAACAATACTAAGGAATTGCTCAATAAGTTTTCCCTCTTTGTTGACATACCGCAGAACAAGAGCCATTTGTTCCTTATGAGAGACGTCCTTAGATTCATCAACTAAAATTCCAAAATAATCTCCATTTAAATCTTCAACTATTGCTTTAATTATTTCTTTCGCACAAGCATTCACGATCTCTTTTTGGATATTTGGAGCAATCATCATGTTATTTTGTGGAGCACTTTGTAGCACAACTTTTTTCACTTCATCATCCCTATCTGCATACCATTGTAAGAGTTCTATCAAGTTTCCTCTTTTAGTAGAAGTTTCAGCTTCATCGTGGCCCCGGAAAGACATTCCTTGTTTTAAAAGAAATTTTGCCACATCAATCGAAGCATTAAACCGAACTCGATAATCACTTTTAATTTTTTTAGACTGCTTGTCAAAAGAGGTTAGAATTGATTGCTCATGATTAATTAAATCTCTCATCATCATAAAACATCTATTGTGAAGACTATTTACCTCTCCAATATGTGCGTTAAGCCTTTCTGTAGCTTTATTCCAAGCTCTAAAACCATTCTTTGTGAAAGAATCCCCAACTTTTCCATGTCCTCCATGCTCATTTTTAAATAAGTAACAACATAAGCAAAATGCTGCATCAACTTTAATACTATATTCTAACCATCCAGAATATGAAGTGTTAAACCATTCAAGATTAAATTGACGCATAAATCCACCAAAATCTCGTTTTGGGAAACTACAATTACGAGGTTGACAAGGTCCTTGTTGAATATAATATCTTCTCACTCGGTCACGTAAATTCGGAGGATACTCTGAAATTTACTTTCTTTCTGCGGGATCAGGTTCAAGATTCAAATTCAACATTTTTTCTTTGTTTGATACCGCCGAAGGATTGATATTGTCATGAATAATTAGACATGGATAAGAACTCAGCGTAGGAGAACTAGAACCAGAATCAGAACTTTGAGGAGTTGGAATAGCCTTGAAAAATTTCATGATCATATCCACCCTCACTAAAAAGATCCTAAAAATCACAAAAAATAAATTACACTTCAAGGTGTAATTGAAACTTTATCCAACCAAATCAATATTTTAACAACTTAAGTACTTATGGAGTTGGAGTTAATATGATACAATATATAATTTCTTCAGCAAAACAAGAATGGAGTTATTCCCTAGGCCTAAAAGTAAGATTAGTTTAGGAAAGGATTGACTAGTAATTAAGTTGATATAAAAAGTTAAATTTATCCTTAAAACTCAAATGTTGAAGCACAAAACAAATCATAGCAGTTTATCACTAAGATTCACTATATGTGAGCTAAACATGAGTTTAACAGTTAAAATAAATGAATCCAAAAGAAAGTCTTTAATTAGTGAAGTAATAGAGTAAAATATTTGACTCGTTTCTCAGGGGCGGATCTAGCGTTATGGATACGGGTTCAATTGAAATGAAAATTGATCCTTGTTTCTTTGACTAAATAATACAAAAGTATTGAACCAAGTGTATTATTCAACTGATATGGAGCATCAGTTTCAATACATAATATTAGACCAATTCTAAATAATACATACATAAAATACCTAATTTCATGAAAGGATAATGAATTCACATGCCCATAGATCCGCCCCTTGATAGTTACATCAATTAGTACACAAATTTTATATTTTACAGAAATTTAAATTATTAATTTACTTAAAGTTTAATTATTATTTGAATTATTATATCTTAAACTTCCCAATGTAAGGTTCACACTTCACACCCTTTCTGTAATACATAGAGCAGTATTTTCTTAGGAGACAAGTCGAATCAAGACAAAACCTATCAATACAAGCAATTTTATCATCTCTCTATTCATTGTTTCTCTGACTATTTTCTATAAAAATAAGCTGAACTGCTTTGTGAAAAAACAAAAAAGACAAGATCAAAACACACCCTGTTGGGTGAAGTTTTGTTCTGATAGTGCGTTTCTTATATGGAACCAAAATGCAAGAACCAAGAACAGCAGTGGCAAATCTTGTAACTTATAATTAATTATTATTATTGACAAAGAGCAATAGAGGCATACCAGCAAAACTAAAGAAGAGGATTGATTGCAGTTTATGTCCAAGAAGAACTGAAGAAGAGCCTTTGCTTTGATTCTTTTGAAACCCTAGCTTTAAAATTTTGGGAACCGATGAACCTTCTGAAAAGTGGAAGGTTTTGATCTCTTAAAGTTTTGTGAAGACCAACTTTTTTATAATTATTAAAACGTCTCACAAGTTAATGAAGTACACATTAAAAAATAAAATTAATTAGGTGGTCCTCATCTTTTAAGGATAAGAAAGACTAATAGCCTCATTTACCACTGAACCCATAGCCTCATTTAGTCTATGGGTCCAAACACTAATATATGATCATATTTCAGTAATTTTGCACAGTATATTCTCGGGTTTTGTCGAAAGTTATGGGTTCAATTGAACTTGTATCCATAATACTAGATCCGCCCCTGTTTCTGTTCAATCTCCAACTTATTAAAAAAATTCCGGCCACAGAGGTCTTGGGCTAGGATTTCTCGTAGCTTTTCTGCTTCCTGTTTGAGTGTATATCCATGTCGTGAATTGGAGGTTTAACTACTTACGGTGAGAATCTTATGAATTCGCATTTATATATAGAAACTTTATATAGCAAAACTTAAAAGGGTAAATTTCACAAATGATCCGGTAACTGTGACTTTTTTTCATCAAATTCATATAACTTTGTTTTCTCACACAAAAATCATATAATTATAACTTCTTTCATCAAAGTCATGTAACTATATTTTCTCATACAAAAATCATAAAACTTTTACAAACTCACACAAAAATCATACTGATCGAAAAATATAATTTTTCAGCAATATTTTCTTATTTTGTAATTTTTATTTTTTATTTTCAGTCTAATAAATAATAATCCAATTAAAATAGGGACGACCCAACCCGTCTTGCCCCACCCGATCCAATACTCATATATATAAATTAAAATAATACTAAGAGTGAATAGTAAATCCTTCAAAACATGATATTTCTATTTTTTATTTTTATTTTTAAAATTTTTATTCAAATTGATAGCATTTTTATTTCAAGTGCTCTCTAATTATACCTTTATTTCTCTATTTGTTTGTCAGAATCTCATGCATTCCGAACTAATTTTTTTATGAATAGAAAATTCACTTTTGGTATTATTTTAACTTACGTATATGGGTATTCAGTCAAGGTGGGTTGGGTTATTCCTATTTTAAGGAAATAATATAAATTTAACCGGTCGGTCAAAACTAATTGCATTTGCTATATATATATTATCGGCTATTATTTTTGGAAATGGCTAAAAATATACTCATATTTTTTCTATTTTAATTGGATAATTACTTATTAGCCTGAAACTTAAAAATAAAAAATACTACCGAAAACTTTATTCGACCACTATGATTTTTGTGTGAGTTAGTGAAAGTTTTATGATTTTTGTGTGAGTTAGTGAAAGTTTTATGATTTTTGTGTGAGAAAATAAAGTTATATGATTTTGGTGAAAAAAATCATAGTTATATGATTTTTGTGTGAGGAAAGAAAGTTATTTGACTTTGATGAAAAAAAGTCATAGTTATATAACTATTTGTGAAATTTATCCAAAACTTAACCCCAAGCCGTGGAGGATTCAAATCCCCCCGTAGCAAAACTAAGACCTAAGCCATGTAGGATTCGAATCCCCGTTTTATGTTTATGAATTTGCATCTATTTATCTATCTATAATAATATAAAATATTTATATATATGTATGTAGCGAATCCCGTAGCGAATCCCACACGGCGGATTCGCCATTGACACTTGAAATGAGAAATTCAGAGAAAGAAAAAGAAACTAAAAGTAAAAATTCAGATTTTCATTCAACATATCTCTACAATGCTATGTTACAAGATATATAAAACAAACCTAACAGGGGTACTACTGAAAATAGATTATAAAGTGAGACTAAACTGTAGCAGTAGAACTAAAGAGGGCCAAACTACAAATAACAAAACTTAGCCTATATCTCCATCCGTTACATTCCAACCCCCTTAAAATAACCTTGTCCTCAAGGTTGGAATGAACACTGCTGGACAACTCAAAAGATGAAATATACTGGAGAAATATTTTCAAGCTTCTTGTTTGCTGAGCAAGGGTACCCTAACAAAAAGAAGCCTACTGATCCAACACTTTAAAATGCTGCAGCACCCTTCCATGTACTTGTACCCTATGGCATGCATTTGAATNTTTATTTCTCTATTTGTTTGTCAGAATCTCATGCATTCCGAACTAATTTTTTTATGAATAGAAAATTCACTTTTGGTATTATTTTAACTTACGTATATGGGTATTCAGTCAAGGTGGGTTGGGTTATTCCTATTTTAAGGAAATAATATAAATTTAACCGGTCGGTCAAAACTAATTGCATTTGCTATATATATATTATCGGCTATTATTTTTGGAAATGGCTAAAAATATACTCATATTTTTTCTATTTTAATTGGATAATTACTTATTAGCCTGAAACTTAAAAATAAAAAATACTACCGAAAACTTTATTCGACCACTATGATTTTTGTGTGAGTTAGTGAAAGTTTTATGATTTTTGTGTGAGAAAATAAAGTTATATGATTTTGGTGAAAAAAATCATAGTTATATGATTTTTGTGTGAGGAAAGAAAGTTATTTGACTTTGATGAAAAAAAGTCATAGTTATATAACTATTTGTGAAATTTATCCAAAACTTAACCCCAAGCCGTGGAGGATTCAAATCCCCCCGTAGCAAAACTAAGACCTAAGCCATGTAGGATTCGAATCCCCGTTTTATGTTTATGAATTTGCATCTATTTATCTATCTATAATAATATAAAATATTTATATATATGTATGTAGCGAATCCCGTAGCGAATCCCACACGGCGGATTCGCCATTGACACTTGAAATGAGAAATTCAGAGAAAGAAAAAGAAACTAAAAGTAAAAATTCAGATTTTCATTCAACATATCTCTACAATGCTATGTTACAAGATATATAAAACAAACCTAACAGGGGTACTACTGAAAATAGATTATAAAGTGAGACTAAACTGTAGCAGTAGAACTAAAGAGGGCCAAACTACAAATAACAAAACTTAGCCTATATCTCCATCCGTTACATTCCAACCCCCTTAAAATAACCTTGTCCTCAAGGTTGGAATGAACACTGCTGGACAACTCAAAAGATGAAATATACTGGAGAAATATTTTCAAGCTTCTTGTTTGCTGAGCAAGGGTACCCTAACAAAAAGAAGCCTACTGATCCAACACTTTAAAATGCTGCAGCACCCTTCCATGTACTTGTACCCTATGGCATGCATTTGAATAAGTTGTGATGACATTAAATTAATCTCCTCAAGGATTTTCTCAGCTTCCTCTTTGTTTATTTTTGATACTATTTTAGATTTCCATCCCCTAATCCAGTAGCTCAGTATTACCAAAAACTTAAAGTCAACTTTGAACAAGTATGATCTCTCGACTCTAAGTATTTGCCGTGGCCTTGCAACTCCCTCGGAAAGATTACTGCCAGCATTTGAAATTATAATATGAGACCTGGCCAGAAGGATCCTCAAATTCCTAATGACAGCAGCTAGAAAGTTATCACCATGGCTTCCTCCCCTCTTGAACTTCAATACTTTCTCGCACTGTCTACGACTAAGAAAGAGACCATCTTGAATAGCAACACTATGAGCTCCTTCCAGTAATGCTAATGATGGTATACGTAGACTATAATCTCGGGTTTTAGTCGTTTATCGCACTCTAATTTACTACACTTTAATTGAATTTGAGCCTTAATCGCTAGTCTTTTGCACTAATTATGTGTTTTATGCCTTGTATGAGTGATTCCGAGCTATATAGATATTGTGGGATGAATTCACGCTATTTTGGAGCTTTGAAGTCTGAGTAAAAGCCCAAGGATTAAGTGGGGATCGAGTTCGGGGATCAACGGACACTAGTGCATTTACAGAGAGAAACGAAATATCGAGCAAGACGTCACCCAGATGCACGAGCGCGCACTGGGCGCGCATTTGAGGCTGTATACCATCCAAAGTGCGCGGCCTAATGCACGAGCACATCTCCAGGTGCGCGACCGCGCACGTCCCCTTCCGGAAAGAGTCCTATTTCGCGTAGGAGAAGGTGTGTTCGTTTGGGCCCGACCCTACTTGGTATATATACATGGAAAAACAGTATTTTTGGGACTTTTGACATAATCTAGACCTAAGGAGGCTAAGGAGAAGTAGGAGAAGCAAGAGTATAAGGATTTCACCATTCAATCCTCACTCAAGACAAGAGCTTGGATCGTTTATGTTTTCCCTTAACTTAAACTTATTTGTAATGAATTTCTCCATATCTATGGAGTAATTCTTCTTTAGGGATTGATGGATTTGGTATTTTGAGAATTGTTTGTGGATATTAACTCTAGTTTTTATGTATTGAATCGTTTGGGTGTTTTCATTGTCGCATATATATATATATATATTCACATGTTTATGTAATCGAAAGAGGCGTAACTTGTGATGTTTTTGCATTATCTTGTTGGTTGAATTCATTGATTCTTCTTAGTAATCGAAAGATGCTAGTTGAATTATTGTTTAGACCTAGTTAGGAGAATAATCGAAAGAGGTTCTCTTACAAACCAATCCGCTATGAATTCTTGCATATCTTCACCGAGCTTAACTTAATTCATATTGTGAGATTGAGACTTAATCGAGAGAGGAGTTTCTACTAAACATTCGAACTAATAATAAAGTGAATTCGAGAGACTCACTTGAACCCTAGAAGTGAATTAACTAGAGTTAAATCACAGACACGTATCTTGCACCTATCCAATCAGCCCCTATTTTCTCCCATTGATTTCTTCTATGTTTACTCTTGTTGCAATTGTCATTAGCCAATAGTTTAGACTTTTAGTTAATTTTAGTTTTAAATCACACAACTCTAAATTGTTGGACATCTTGGATAGAAATTAACTAGAAGCTACGAAAACACTGTTTAAATCCAATCCTTGTGGATACAATATTTTTCTATACTATATTCGACTAGCGAGCCTAAATTTATACGTCGGTTCTGCGCTCGTCAGCTAATGGCCACCAACTTTTATGATGAGTGTAACCAGCAACTACCGAGATAAATGTGCTTCCACTACCAACGAACAATGTNTGATCAGGTCCCTTCTGAAC
>AWOL01S0075088.1:11512-38449 GCA_000715115.1 Nicotiana otophora | reverse complement strand
ATATATATATTCACATGTTTATGTAATCGAAAGAGGCGTAACTTGTGATGTTTTTGCATTATCTTGTTGGTTGAATTCATTGATTCTTCTTAGTAATCGAAAGATGCTAGTTGAATTATTGTTTAGACCTAGTTAGGAGAATAATCGAAAGAGGTTCTCTTACAAACCAATCCGCTATGAATTCTTGCATATCTTCACCGAGCTTAACTTAATTCATATTGTGAGATTGAGACTTAATCGAGAGAGGAGTTTCTACTAAACATTCGAACTAATAATAAAGTGAATTCGAGAGACTCACTTGAACCCTAGAAGTGAATTAACTAGAGTTAAATCACAGACAAGTATTTTGCACCTATCCAATCAGCCCCTATTTTCTCCCATTGATTTCTTCTATGTTTACTCTTGTTGCAATTGTCATTAGCCAATAGTTTAGACTTTTAGTTAATTTTAGTTTTAAATCACACAACTCTAAATTGTTGGACATCTTGGATAGAAATTAACTAGAAGCTACGAAAACACTGTTTAAATCCAATCCTTGTGGATACAATATTTTTCTATACTATATTCGACTAGCGAGCCTAAATTTATACGTCGGTTCTGCGCTCGTCAGCTAATGGCCACCAACTTTTATGATGAGTGTAACCAGCAACTACCGAGATAAATGTGCTTCCACTACCAACGAACAATGTAAAAACTAGCATAACAAGAACACTAGTCAAACCACCATCCCCCATTGCTTCCAAATTATGTTGCAATTGCAGAATCTATCAACACTGGGCAAAGACTTGAGAATGGCATCGAAGGTAAAACCAATCAAGAAATTGCCACTTCCTCAGAAGACGCTCAAAATATTTAAAAACAAGTCCAGATCAGTGTTTTACAAGGCGTTTTCGGGGTGAGCCCTGGGGTGAGGCGTACTAAAAATGCCCCGAGGCGATGGTGTGGGGCGAAAGTCTCGAGAGGCGTACACCCATTAATTTAGGGTGTCTGCCCTGGCGTTCGGGGCGTACGCCCGGGAGTTTGAGGCGCGTTTTTTTAGTGAGGCATAAGCCCCAAAGACTTTTTCAAATTAAAACAAACTTTGTTGAATAAATCTTTCATATAATATCTAAATTCTCAAAATTTAGCTTGGTAATTACTCAAAAATTTTAAAAAGGAACTGAAATGTATTAAATTTAAAAGTCAAGACCCTTTTTATTGATTGAATCTCTAATTCATGGTCATTCCCAATTCTTTATCTTATCCGTTAGTCTGCTAAATCTCCCAAAAGCAACGAATATTCAATTTCTTTTTTACAAATACAAAGAGAACTCAATTCTCCTTCATAGCAGCAATTTCAAAGTTCAAATTGTAGGTTAGTCATCCTTTCTGTTCCTCAATGTAGAAAACTTTATTCTTTTCGACTCAAGTTACTTGTGCTTCTAAGTAGCATATAATAGATTGTTTTGACTAGTTTTTTGTGGGGATGGAGCACATCTATCTATCTATCTATATATATATATATCACATATTTATTGTTTTCTTCAATTTTTATGTAATTTTACCTGTTTATAAATATTTACTGTAATTATATTATTTTATAAAATATTAAACATTAAATACCTATGGGGCTTACGCCTCGCTGAGGCATATGTAAAACGCCTCGCCTTACGCCCACACCTTTTAAAATACTGGTCCAGATTAAGCTCTATATTTACCGATGCATTGAACTTTTTCCTTGATACTAATTGATAGGTTACAAGTACCTTGCTTTATGTTTTGATGATCTAACAAACTTATTGTCAAGAACCAGATAAGGAACCAGTTACATATCCTCAAGACCTTAAGATCGAAAGGTTCCAGCTTGGAATATGCTTCGACTCTTCAGATTCAGAGGAACAACAGAGGGAACAAATAATTATCGTTTTCCGAGAAAACTGTATAAGTCAACTGCCCCAGCTATAAAGTTGTTGCCTGCACACGCTATAGTGCAGAAACAGTGCAGCTGTCAATTTTATGGGGAGTGCCTTTTACCTACCTTGCTTACATCATTCTAGTGATGTCACAAACGCATTATTAACATCAAGGAAGGTAAATACAAATTACTTGTTCACTTAGAGAATTCATCCAAGCACGCTTACAGTCATTGATCATCAAGCAATCAATTCCAAAGGGCATCAAGAACAAAGAACAACACTACTACGGTCTAGTTCCTCACAGCAAGTCATTGTATGTCCTTAGTTGAGTTGTAACTTTGTAATAGTTCTTAAACTGTATTTCCTACTTAGCTTGTTTAGAAGTATTCTGTAGGAAACTCTTTGTAAACCTTAAACCTTTGTGTTTGAGTCTTGGCTAGAGTTAGTCGAGTTGTAAAGTCTTTGTAATAGAGTTATTACAAAGTGGCTTGTAATAGAGTATTACAAGTTAGTGAGGGATTAAGAGGTTAATTCCTAGGTTGCATAGGTTGTAATCTAAAAGTTGCTCAGTAGTGAAGTTGAAATCCTACAAGGGTAGGTCGTGGTTTTTAATCACGTTGAGCTGGGAATTTTCCACGTAAAATTCCTCTAGTCATTTACTTACTGCTATGTGCGGGTGTTCCAGTATAACCGATAGAGAACCTGGTTCTCTATAGAGTTTGGTGGACCCTTATATTCTATGAATTGGTATCAGAGCAGGTTCTTTCTATCAGGTTAACACCTAGAATTGATCCCCATAGCTGCTCCTCCAAACTTCGAAGAAGGCCAGTCTACTTACAAACCACCTAGGTTCAATGGACAGTATTATGGATGGTGGAAAACTAGGATGCACGACTTCATCATGGCTGAAGATTCTGAGTTATGGGATGTCATATGTGACGGACCCTTTGTCCCTACCAAGAACCTTAGAGACCCAGTTGTAGCCTTTCCCAAGACAAGGAAGGAATTCAATGATGCTGATCGAAAGGCCATAGAAAAGAATTTTCGTGCGAAGAAAATTCTTGTTTGTGGCATTGGTCCTGATGAATACAACAGGATATCGGCATGTCAGTCAGCCAAAGAAATATGGGAAGCTCTTCAAACAGCTCACAAAGGAACAACACAGGTTAATCAATCCAAGATCAATATGCTCACAACTGAATACGAGCTCTTCAGGATGAAAGATGATGAATCCATCCAAGATATGCATACTCGATTCACCTCCATCATTAATGAGATTCACTCTCTTGGTGAAACTATTCTAAGAAATAAGCTTGTCAGGAAAATCCTTAGTGTACTGCCCAGTTCTTGGGAAAGCAAAGTGAATGCCATTACGGAGGCGAAGGACTTGCAGACACTGACCATAGATGAACTTGTTGGCAATCTGAAAACATATGAATGAAGAGAACCCAAAAGGGAGAAGAACCTGGTTCTCAAGATAGACAACAATGATTCAAGTGGTGAGGATGGTGATATGGCTTACTTAACAAGAAGATTTCAGAAGATGGTTCGCAGGAATGGAGGCATTCCAAAAAGGGGAAGTTCTAGCAAGCCAAAAAATTATGACCTCTGTCATAAATGTGGCAAGCCAGGACACTTCATCAAGGAGTTCCCTCTCCTAAAGCAAGATCAGCACAAAAACAACTTTGACAAAGCAGCCAAGAGGAACCCGGTTCCTGATAAATGCTTCAAGAGAAAGAATGCCACTAACAACGTTGTAAAGAAAGATCTTGCTGCATGGGGAGACTCCTCCAGCGAATCTGAAGAAGAAGATGATCATGGTGATAGTTCAATGATGGTAGTGAAAAGTGAAACAACTAAGTATGACTCAATCTTTGCCTTTATGGCTCAGTCTGATGATGATGAAGATGACGACGATGATGAGGTAAATTTTCTGGATGTTCAGAGAAATCTGAAATCTTATTCTCCTAAAAAAACTCATATCTTTGACAAATGTGTTGATTGATGCTTATCACAGTCTTATAAATGATAAAGATGCCTTAACTGTGGAGTTAGGAGAAGCAGAACAAACCAGAGATGACTTAGTAATCGTTGTTGTTGACTTAAAAGAAACAATTAAGAACCTGAAGAAAGAGAAGGATGCCATAGATGAAAAACTTGCACATATAGAACATGAAATAGATAATCTACTGGTCTCTATGGTAGACCTAAAAGAGACCTTTGAGTGTGTAAGAAAGGAAAAAAGAAGTCTTAGATGAGAGAGTTGCTAACATTGAGAATGAGAGAGATGACCTATTAGTGGTGGTGGTAATGGACTTGAAGGAAACAATTGGGGAACCTAAAATAGAGAGTAGGCCTGAAAATTCTCAAAAGGGAAAGGAAGTTGAAAGTGAGGCACACATTAAGCTTGAAAGTGAGTTAAATTCAGTGAAGTTTAGTCTGTGTGTTGAGCTTCAGAAAAACAAACAACTTCATGAAAAACTAGGAAAAGTGAAGAGTGACCTTGAAAAATCACTGAAATGGACCTGGTCCTCTGATGTTATCACTGCCATGTACACAAACAATGGGGGAAACAGGCAGGGGATTGGGTTCCAAAGGGAAAATATTCCCTACAACCCTCATAGCAAGTACGTTACTGTACCTGATAATTGGCTTTGCACTCACTGTGGCAACACTGGGCACTTTAAAGAAAACTGTAAGGCCAGATTTCAGTCACAGCAGAAAAACAAAGTTTTCGCTGAAAAAGTAATTACTGGTAGAGAACCTGGTCCCTCATATAACAAACGCATGATGTCTGCTTGGACCAGAAGATCCCTCATTCACCCCTTTCCTAATTACAAGGGACCCAAACTCGTTTGGGTTCCTAAGTCTAACTCCTGATTTTCTTGTGCAGGGAACAGTGAAAGGAAGCAGCCTATAATGGTACATGATAGTGGCTGCTCAAAGCATATGACTGGAAGTACAAATAATTTTCTTTCACTTAAAGCCATGCAAAGAGGGAGTATATCCTTTGGAAATGGCAAGAAAGGATACATTCTAGGAGTTGAAAGGATTGAGAAGTCTCTCTCACACTCAATCGAAAATGTGTACTACGTGAACGGGTTGAAGTACAACTTGCTAAGTGTTTCCCAGATATGTGACAAGGGAAACAAGGTGGAATTTGTATCAAAAATATATACAGTCAAAAACCTAGTGACTGGAGAGGTGGTGCTCGTAGCAAAAAGATACAAAAATATCTATGTTGCTGATTTTGAGTCTCTGCAGAATGGTGATCTTAACGGTCTAAGTGTTATTGATGATGATGCTGAATTATGGCATAAGAGGCTGGGTCATGCAAGCTTTATGTTGCTGAAAAAATTGGTCAGGAAGGATCTGGTTCGTGGTCTACCCAAGTCAAGTTTCAAGGGCCACAAAGTGTGTGATGCATGTATAAAAGGCAAGCAAGTCAGATCCTCATTCAAGCCCAAAAAGGAAGTCAATACCTCAAGGCCACTTGATCTTCTTCACATGGATCTATGTGGACTCATGAGGGTGGCAAGCAGGGGAGAAAAGAAATATATCTTCATTATAGTTGACAACTACTTCGGATTCATCTAGACTCTGTTTCTCAGAACCAAGGATGAAACCTTTGAAGTGTTTATTGCCTTCGTTAAAAGGATTCAAGTGAAGATGGGTAATAATGTAGCTTGTATCAGGTCTGATCATGGGACAGAGTTCGACAATGCCAAATTTGATGAGTTCTATACTGAAAATGGCATCACTCACAATTGTTTAGCTCCAAGAACACCTCAACAAAATGGTGTTGTGGAGAGGAAAAATAAAACTCTTGAAGACATGGCTAGGACAATGTTGATTAACAATGGGAACGCAAAGAATTTTTGGGAAGAAACTGTCAAACTGCTTGCTACTTGGTAAACATGTGCATGATCAGGTCCCTTCTGAACAAGACTCCATATGAACTGCTGAATGGAAGGAAGCCCAAGCTGACACATCTAAGGACTTTTGGGTGTAAATGCTTTGTCCTCAACAATGGAAAGGAAGCTCTTGGAAAATTCGATGCCAAAAGTGATGAAGGAATCCTTCTAGGATACTCATCCCAAAGAAAAGCTTACAAAGTATACAACAAAAAAACTCAATATGTTGAAGAGAGTATACATGTGATCTTTGATAAATCTCACCTCTCCTGTGAGAAGGACAGACGTGTTGACCAAGATGGAGAACCTTTATCTGTTCCAGGTGAAATTATTGACATAGTAAATGGAAAAACTGACATGATGAGTCACGTTAAGGATTCAAATGACAATGGCACAGATGAATCTCCAGCTGACATAGAGGAACTCGGTTCCTCAATCACAATAATTGAAGCTGAAAATAGATTTGTTGGTGCAGTCCAGGGTACTCCACTTGCTAAAGTAAGAAGCGCCCAAGAATCTCAGTCAGACATACCTGGGACCTCTACCAATGAGGTTCAGGTACCAAATTGGAAGCACAAAAGCTCAAATCATCTTGACAACATAATCACCCCTCTTGACTCAAGAGTTCAAACCAGATCAAAAGCAAGAAACTCACTTGCCTTTTCAGCCTTTCTCTCTCAAATAGAGCCCAAAAACATCAAAGAAGCGTTGAAAGATGCAGACTGGATCATAACCATGCAAAAGGAGATGCATCAATTTGAACGAAACAAGGTATGACACCTGGTCCCTCGACCTGCAGATTGAACTATCATAGGAATCAGGTGGGTATTCAGGAACAAACTTGATATGTTTGGAAATACAACAAGAAACAAGGCAAGGCTTGTAGTTCAAGGCTACAATCAGGAAGAAGGGATCGATTATGATGAAACATTTGCTCCAGTTGCTCGAATGGAAGCCATTAGGATTCTTATTGCCTTTGCATCTCATATGGAGTTCACACTATTCCAAATGGATGTCAAAAGTGCATTTCTAAATGGCTATCTGAAAGAAGAAGTCTATGTCAAGCAACCTCCTGGTTTTGAGTGTCACGAGCATCTTGAGCATATGTTCAAACTGGACAAGGCATTGTACGGGCTAAAGCAAGCTCCCCGGGCTTGATATGAAAGGTTGTCAAAATTTCTTCTAGAAAATGAATTTACAAGAGGGAAAATTAACAACACTCTTTTTCTGAAGAAACGAGAGAGAAACCTACTCATTGTTCAGGTATACGTTGATGATATCATCTTTGGAGCCACAGTTGACTCTCTTTGTGAAGAATTTGCAAAACTCATGGGGAGTGAGTTCGAGATGAGTATGATGGGAGAATTAGATTTCTTCCTAGGACTTCAAGTAAAACAATCTCAGAAGGGAACATTGATAAGTCATCAGAAGTACATCAAGGAATTACTGAAAAGGTTTGACATGGAAGCATCAAAAGTCATTGACACCCCTATTGCCACACCTACCCATCTAGACATAGATGAACCTGGTTCCCCTATAAATCAGACCATGTATAGAGGGATCATAGGGTCACTCTTGTATCTTACTGCAAGTAGACCAGACATAGTTTTCAGCGTAGGTCTTTGTGCAAGATTTCAATCCAATCCAAAGGAATCTCATCTGAAGGCTGCCAAGAGAATATTGAGATATCTCAAGGGAACGCATGACCTGGTTCTCTACTATCCCTCAGGTGACAACCTTGATCTTATTGGGTATGCTGACGCTAATTATGCAGGATATTTGGTGGACAGGAAAAGCACGTCTGGAATGGCACATTTCCTAGGTTCTTGCCTAATCTCATGGGGTACGCGAAAACAGAACTCAGTGGCACTCTCAACTGTAGAAGCAGAATATATAGCAGTTGCCTCTTGCTGTGCTCAACTATTATGGATCAAACAGCAATTGGAAGACTTTGGAGTGCTCTCAGATGTGTGCCTCTCTTATGTGATAACACAAGTGCACTCAATATGGCAAAAAATCTGGTTCAACATAAGTGGACCAAGCACATTGATGTACGTCATCATTTTCTCATAGACAATGTTGAAAAAGGGCTTATATGTATGAAGTTCTGCAACACTGAAGATCAAATTGCAGATATTTTCACCAAAAGCCCTGAGCAGAGAACACTTTGAGAAATTTTGCCTGGCACTAGGTTGATAAAACCCAATGGAGAACCTGGTCCCTCAATGATTGGCTATGAAAGAAATGTTTAGGTAAATTCAGCTAAAATGTATTTTCTGGCAAAGTCTAACTCACTCTGTACTGTTACAGGTAGACACGCATGATGATTACAGAGCAAATAGGCAGTTAATGCAGTACGCGCTGGTAAAAAGGGCAAAGCTTACAGATGCAAGATTAGTCAGGGAACCTGGTTCTCCTAACAACAGGTTAGTAGTTTCTCTATTCTCTCGTGCACAATTTTGAACAGTTAAAACAAGTGCCACGCCATCAGTATGTCAGTTACATTTTCCTTGTGTTATTTGAACCCAAACGTCTCACCTATTGAGAACTGACCCAACTCCCAAAACTTCCGCCATTTCTTAACCGGTCCCTCATCCATCATAAATTCACCTACCACTGTCACAACTCCTCCCATCAAATTTCAAAACCCCATTCTTCTGCCTCTCTTTAAACTGCCAAATCCCTTCTCTTCTTCTCACCATGGCAGAAAATCAAACAACCTCGAGTGTTCCAAGTGACATCCCCATTAAGTCCTCACCTATTGAAACACCGATATTAAACTCCTCACCCCACACCACTGCTAACCAAAACCCTAGGACAGGGTCACCCCCACATTCTGTCTCCTCTCCTACCCACTCGAGTTCTGGTTCTCATAGGAGTTGCAAAATCTAGACTCCCAAAAGATTTGTAGCCCAGAGACCTTCTCCTACTTTGCCTAAAAAAAGGGATGAACAGAGTTCTGCTGACAAAGAAGAAAATCAGGAAATTTCAAGCTCGCCTATGAAAAAAGGGTCAAAGGTAGATCCAACTGATAGTTTCGAGAAGTTTGACTCAACAAAGACTGCTCCTGATCTTATTTCCATAGGTAACACTCCTTTCTCTACTGAGTTTTCCATGGATGTACAAGAAAAAGAGGCAATAGAAAACATGATGTTCATAGCTCATGAAGGGGTTGTTATAGAAGGAGGTGATGATGGTTTTGGGACTCAGGGGGAAGAGTCTAAGACTGTGAAAGAGGGTAGAGAGCTTGTTCCTGTTGAACAATCAGCACAAGACAATACTATTGGGGTACCAAATGAGGGACCTGATTCCTCCCAGGAGGATCTAACTCAGGGGTCCTCTCAAGAGCCCCAGGTCAATGTTGACCTTTCTCCCTCTCCTCATTTTGATGTTGTGCCTTTGTGTGTGGTGATTCCTGAGGAAAGATTTGTGTCCAAAGAAGAAAAAGGTGATAGTGAAGAGGATTCTGATGATATGCCAATTGCTAGCTTGACTAGGCGTAGACCAATGGTTGCTCAAGAGTCTACTCCTAAGCTACTTACTACAAGGTTGCAGAGGAAGGAGGCTCTTGAGTCTGCATTTAAGAACAGCCAAGCTAAGTCAAGGCGAAGAAAATTAGTGAAAGATGGGAAAGTTGTGAACAAGAAGATAGTGCCAATTGTGAATGTGGATGATGAAGTAGAAGAGGAACCTGGTTCCTTGACTAGAAAGCGCTCACAGAAGCATGGTCTCCCCAAGCCTAAAAGGGGATCTTCTGTGTCTGCTGAAAGTCTGAACAAGTCTGATGATGTTGTTTCTAGTGAAAATATGGTGAAAGAATCGGGTGATAAGTTGGTAGAAGAGTCTGCTACTAGGGTTATGGAAGAATTGGGTGAAAAGTCTGTGAAGTCTGATGAAAAGGGAAAGAATGTTTGCAAGTCTGTTAAGAGAAAAGTTGATACTGATGAGGAACCTGGTTCCTCAAAGAAGGCCAGAGTGGGTGATCCAAGGAGTGCTAGGAAAGAGAGGTTAAGAAGTCAAAAAGTGCTATGGGGCCGCACATTTGCCCGTGATATCTTGGAGGAGGCTGGTATGAGAAAGCTGATTGAGATCTGTGAGTTCCAACAGTGGACACATTTGTTCACAAATGATGCTCCAATGGTGTATGAAGAGGAAGTTCAAAGTTTCTATGCTGACCTTTTTAAAGTTGAAGATGATCACATCTGTGTCTTGGTGAATGGAGTTGATATGGTGATGGACTCTGCCTTGTTGGGATCCATTCTTGGTGTGCCTGCTGAAGGGCTGTCTAGTGTTCATGGATCCTGTTCTCAAAATTTCAGAAATGCCATATTAAAGGACAGAGGGGAAAGGGGTTCAGAAGAAGGCCCTCCTTCCTGTATACCAACTACTATTTGAGATGGTGAACAAGGTACTGCTGCCTCGAGCTGAGAGAAGATCTATCACCTCTCGTGCAGACCTGTTTCTCATGGAAGCACTAGACAACTTCACTACCATCAATCTGCCTGGGATTATGATAGAGCACATGAACAAAGTGGCAGACTTTAAAGATGATAATCATGGGTTACCGTATGGGTTCCTTCTCACCAAGGTCTTTAAGCACTTCAAGGTTCCTCTGGGACAAGCTAAAGTGGGCACAAAGAAGCAAACCTTCTCCAAAGCTACTCTTGAAGAATGTGAGTGTATCGAGAAAATTGGAGGGGTTGGAAGCACTTCTGCCATATCTCAGCTGATCAATGCTCAGAACAGTGCTACCTCGGAGATAAGGAAATTGAAAGCAAGGAATGTTATCCTCTGGGATGTTTAAATTATAAGTTTGTCATCATCAAAAAGGGGAAAATTGATAGGTTACAAGTACCTTGCTTTATGTTTTGATGATCTAACAAACTTATTATCAAGAACCAGATAAGGAACCAGTTACATATCCTTAAGACCTTAAGATTGAAAGGTTCCAGCTTGGAATATGCTTCGACTCTTCAAAGTCAGAGGAACAACAGAGGGAACAGATAACTATCGTTTCCCGAGGAAACTGTACAAGTCAACTGTCCCATTTGTAAAATCGTTGCCTACACGCGCTACAATGCAGAAACAATGCATCAGTCAACTTTATGGGGAGTGTGTTTTACCTACCTTGTTTACATCATTCTAGTGATGTCACAAATGCATTATTAACATCAAGGAAGGTAAAAACAAATCACTTGTTCACTTAGAGAATTCATCCAAGCACTCTTACAGTCATTGATCATCAAGCAATCAATTCCAAAGTGCATCAAGAACAAAGAACAAAACTACGACGGACCAGTTCCCCACAGCAAGTCATTATATGTCCTTAGTTGAGTTGTAACTTTGTAATAGTTCTTAAACTGTATTTCCTACTTAGCTTGTTTAGAAGTATTCTGTAGGAAACTCTTTGTAAACCTCAAACCTTTGTGTTTGAGTCTTGGCTAGAGTTAGTCGAGTTGTAAAGTCTTTGTAATAGAGTTATTACAAAGTGGCTTGTAATAGAGTATTATAAGTTAGTGGGGGATTAAGAGGTTAATTCCTAGGTTGCATAGGTTGTAATCTAAAAGTTGCTCAGTAGTGAAGATCCTACAAGGGTAGGTCGTTGTTTTTAATCTCGTTGAGCTGAGAATTTTCCACGTAAAATTCATCTAGTTATTTATTTACTGCTGTGTGCGTGTGTTCCAGCTATAGAGTTTGGTGGACTCTTATATTCTATCACTAATGTTCCCTTGAAAAGAGAATTCCCCTGACTCGCATACAAACAGTAATCTGGCAACTTTGCGTCATAGCCAAGACAAATTGATCCTACGATAGATTGCAGAAGGTTTAGCTTAGTTATATACTGCCACAGCCAAAATCATAACACAAAGACCCTCCAAATACATCATTCCCTTATTTCTACTGTCCTCAAAAGGTGATATCCTATGAAAAATATCTGAATAACTACAAGAACAGAGAGTACAACCAGTCGCTACATCCCATAATACAGTGACCTTCTCCCGCACCTTCGTGAAAATAAACTGAACCATCTCTGATCTAATGTCGTTGCTACATATTTTAGTCAAGGCAATGAAGATAGAAATATCTAGGAAGAACCCACTAACTTTAATTCTCTGTCCAGTGTCGAGACAGTCACAAGTGTAAGCCAAAGTAACTTTTATGCCACCAATTAACTCTATTAACATTATTCATGTCACTTTGCTTCCTTGACGCATCAAAGAATTCTCCCAAATTTGGATTGTGAATCCAAAATCTTAAGAAATTAGTAATGAAGTCTTCCACCACATCATCCTTGTAGTAGATATTCACTAGTAACAAAGTTACTTGCCCTGTGTCCAGCAAATAATTGACCATGTTCATCAGTAGGATTGCCTTATCAACTAGCAAATTATCTTTATGCATGCCCAAGTCATGTTGGAAGCACCAAATATATCGATTAGCAACAAACATTTCTTCAACAATTTCTCTGAGACTTGGCCCCTTAACAATAACTTCTTTTTGACCTGCCACACTATTACGAACTAACTTGTCAAGAAACAACTTACTTGTTAGGAACCAACTTGTCACAATTTTGTTGAAGTTCATGCGAGTAATTACATTAAGTCCTTCAGTTTCATTCAACTCCTTCCACATGGCTTGATCAATAAAAATTCCTATTAGCTCAAATAGCCAGAGTTCAGTTAACACAAAACTCTCATAATTGAGTTCACTTTGAACTTTAGTAAGAGTTCCATCAGTCAATGTCGCAAAACTAGCTGGAAATCCTGCTTTGTCTCCATGGAAAGATTTATCAAACACCTGAAACTCTTTATTTTCATCGAGACTGAAACTAAGAACTGAACCAACATTCTGTACATCAAATTCAGGAATGGAAACCTCTTGCGAAACATGCCTGGCTCTTTGAAGGCATTTATCGAACTCTCTGCCTGCATCTTTTTCTGAATTTTCCTCCTTCTCAGATGCACCTGTGGGAGGAAAATACTTTCCCAGCTCGACAAAATTGACTGTGTCAACAACCATTCCTCCATTGCTCTTTGTACCTTCCTTATCCTCACGAGCACAACAAGAATCACCTATAGGAGTCTTCCAATTATTTTCGGGACCAACATCGAACATCTTACCTGCTTCATTACCTGTGGTTCCCTTTTCATTTCAACTTCCATAGGAGAATCCTTATCCCAATCAGCTGGTTCTTCATGTTTCCAGAATCCAAGAATGAAGGATTGAGATATTTGTAATCATCCCCTGACATTTCATTCCCAAGAACAAAATGCTTGGCCTCCAAATGACCATTATAGGAATTGAGATCAACGTCATCGGGAACGTCAAACAGTGAAATCCTATCCCAATTGTAACTAAGTGACATAATAGAGGAAGCGAACTGAACTAAATTAAAAATGTTACTTATCCAATTTTCTGCTAGCTCAGTATTAACCTCGGATTCCTCCTTAGGCTTTAGCATATTCTCTGCTTCCATTTCTTTGGTGGATGAATTTTCTGCCAGCTCAGTATTAACCTCGGATTGCTCCCTAGGCTTTAGCATATTCTCTGCTTTCATTTCTTTGGTGGACTGAAGTTCACCCAGAAATCCTGTTTCTTCCTGTTGGGGAAATTCATCAAACAGCTGCTGCCCGTCGATTTCTGAATTTTCATCTTCTTTTTCTTCTAGTTTGGGGAAAGCAGAACCATAATACACCGCCCACGAAGAAGGAGAAGAAGGTGGGTTGCTCTGATGGTAAGCACCCTCCACTTCCAACCAAGAGGTTGTGAGTTCGAGTCACCCAAAGAGCAAGGTGGGGAGTTCTTGGAGGGAAGGATGCCGAGGGTCATTTGGAAACAGCCTCTCTACCCCAGGGTAGGGGTAAGATCTGCGTACACACTACCCTCTCAGACCCCACTAGTGAAATTATACTGGGTTGTTGTTGTTGTTGTTGTTGAAGAAGGAGAAGAAGAGGAATTACATGATTCATTAGTGTGAAGCTCATTCAACCCAATAGTTTCCTTGGTCCCAAAATAACTATTACTTAGACATGAGTAAGCCGTCTGCTCCATTTAAGGTTACTGACAGCAGTAAATCACGTTTGAACTCTCTATACCCGAAAAACGGATAGAGTTGAATTTATACATAGTTCTAAGGATACATGGTATAACTTGTCACAAATCGAAAAAATAAGTAAAAATATATCGAATATTGACTGTAAAAAAGGAATGTAATACAAACCGAATTGAGTAGAGAATGATTTATAAACAAACAAGATGAATCACTGTCCAAAGCCCAAAAGAGGATAATCTCTACTATATATCTGTGTAAATATCAATAATCTTTGAAATGTGAGAGTGTATTGATGTCTCAATGTTGAATGTAGGATGCCTTACAGAAATGATAGCACCTTTCATATAGTGGAGGAATCCTACTTTGGATATAATCAAAAATATATAGTGGGGATCCCATGATAGATTAGTTAATTAGATTTTCCTTAATTTTCGCCGAGATTCTCTCCCCTGGTGCGGCTACAACGGCTCTATGTCTCTTAGCTCGATCTTGGTTGGTTTTGGTATTGGTCGATCTCTAGATCTCGAGCTCGATATTGACTCGAGCTCGATATTTGGCTCGAGCTCGGTATTGACTCGAGCTCGGTATTGATCGGTCCCTGAATCTTGAGCTCGATAACTTGGCTTCGGATATCATCTCGATATTATGATGACGACCCTCGTTCCATCATGTTCCAATCTCGACTAAATACATAAAGGGCAAAATCAGTTTTGATCGTATACAGATATTCCCCTCGTTTCTCGGAAGAAATGTGGCGAGAAACGATATGATTTTCCGAACTCCAACTAGGTGGGCAATGACATTAGTGATGAGCCCGATTATGACGTATGCGACAAACGTCCCATCAATCCAGTTACCAAGACATTAAATGTTTGTCAGTCGTTGGTCGGCCACTACCGGTTCTGAACCGTCATTATCAGGCCTATAAATATTCAACACATCCAAACTTTTTACTCAAAAGTTTTTCCTCTACTCTTGTATCTTCTTCAAAAATCCCTCACCTTCATATACTTTACATCACAAACAAGCCCAATTCTCTTTCCTTTATTCATCAATGGCGAAAACCTCCAAAACGGTACCGCAGAAAGAGGCCATTTCTTCATCGTGGCCTATCGGCGGCGAGGATGCGTCGGAGCCCCGCCCCGAGGAGTTCGTTCCGGTAGGGTGGTCGACTGTCATTGATTTTAAAATTGAAAAACCTTCTTCGGTACAGGGCCGATGTGAACCGGTCTCGAGGTACCAGTGTTCAATCACCGAGAACATTCTCGAAAAGATAAAAAAGGAATGCAACTGGGGCGACAAGCATGTGTAGTCCCGTCGCCCGAAGAATCAATTACTACCCACGTGGAAGGGTTCTTAAGTATCTATACTTACCCTTTCACGTTGGGTCCATTAGATCCCGTCATCGTCACTTTTTGTAAAAGATACGATGTGACCCTTGGCCAAAGTCATCATTCGTTTTGGAAAATAGTGATTCTTCTCAAGCAAAATCGAGGGGTGTCTTTTCACCCTCGATCACCTTATGCGTCTTTATAGTCCCCGACTCTATCGAGGAGGGTTGATCAAGCTAGATCGCTGAGCTATTAAAGTGTCATTCGCAATTATAGATGAAACTCGTGATTGAGGTTGGATGGGCCGGTTTGTTCGAGTCAAAACTTCGGACCTAATTTCTGCCGCCGACATGCCGTTTCCTGAGAAATGGAATATGAGCGTTGAGTATTTACTTCCTTTCGAGCATTTTAATTTAGGCCGCCTTTCATTTTCTTGATCCACTCTTTCTTTTCTGTTGCAGTTGTGGATCGGATGCCGGAACCGATCCCGGACCTTAAACAATGGGTTGAAGGTCTCGTGCTACAGATATCGTACTTTGAGCGTGCTTGGGTGGAACTATCAAAGGGCCGATGGGAAGCTCGTAGTCACGGTAAGTCTCTTTCTCACTTTATTTGTAGCTCGATCTTCTTCACTTACTTACCCTCTTTGTTTTTGTAGGACTCGGAAAAGATATTGTTATGAGGCCCCCATCTGGAGATGAAGAGGTCCCTGCCTCGAAGCAAGTTAAAGAGAGGAAAAGAAAAGATGCACTGAGTTCCCCGATCTCGAACAAGAAAAACCCGGTGAAGAGAACTCGCGAACCCAAGGGGGGCTCTGATATCATTCCTTTGGACTCGATCCGCCGATTAAGGGACGAGTCCGAAGAAGAAGAAGAGGAGTTAGCCTGCGTGCGGGCCAATGTTGTGATACAACAATCCTCCGAATCAGCGGAGGTTAACAAGGGAGTTCTGGCTGTGATTCCCGAACAAGGGAAAGCAGAGAATATTCGATCTCGAGCTGAGATGGTTGAGGAAGCGACCAAGGGCAGGACATCTCGGACAGAAGATATCTCGATGGACGATCTCGGGATAGTCGATATTAGTGGATCCCCTAATATATCGGATGCTATGATCCGTGAGGCCAGCATGTTGGAAAGTCGATCCTACGAGGGCATTCAGGAGCCGACCGATATCCACTGTTTTCTGGATGGAATCGAGTCAGTTGCCTCATAGGAGGTTATCGGGTCTGATGGATTACCGATACCAAGGAAATCATCATGGTCAGGCTCTGTCGGGTCTTCATCAGTTCTGAAACTGGTGGACCGATTCCCGGCCCCGAGTATTAATCCCGATCTTAGGCGGAAGGTAGTGCTCTCCATCCCGGAAGATACCCGAATTTTCTCTCCCCCCGTGGGGGTTGCCAGTTACTTTCGGTCCTTGGTGACTGAAGAGGATCAATTAGTGATGAATGTGGTAGGACTCGCCTGCCTTTTCAACGAGGCCCAGCATGCTCTGAATCGGGTAACTTCGATGGCATCTTTGATGTTTCTCTTATATTTAGATATGTAGTTAATTCTAACATTTTTCCTATGTTTGTAGGCTTCGGTACTGCATCACCATGCCTTCCTCCGAATCCGAGAGGAGTACGAAGCTGAGTTCGGAACCTCACTGAGAAGAGTGATTCTTACAAGCTTCTTAGGGAGAAACTTCGAGCAGATTTCACAGCAGCTCGGGAAGAGCACGAGGAGATGGCTGAGCAGGTATTCCGAATTTTCGATGATAGTGAAGATGAATTGGAGATAACCACTAACGATCTAATTCTGCAGGTTCAGTAGAGGATCGAGCAGATCGGACGGCTCAACTCATAGGTAGATGGGCTACTGGCCGAGGCGGAAGAATTTAAAATGAATATGCATATCATTACCTCGAAACCTGAAGTCGTTCAAGCCCAGTTGGAGTTGTCTAAGGCCCAACTTCGATCTGCGAAAGAAAATGCCTCGAGGCTGATCGAGAGGATGAAGGAGCTTCAAGATTGGTTAGATTTGGCTATTTCTAATAAAGCAAGCTTGGCTGATGAACTTGAAGTGGCCAGATCTGAGGTGATCGAGGCCAATAATAGAGCTGATGCTAAAGTGGCCCAGTTCAGGATCGATGTTGAGGTCAACCAAGCCAAAGACAAGAGCATGGTTGAGCACACTAAATGGCAGGCTCGGAGAGAAACTCTCGAGGAGGTCAATGCTCAGGGTTTTGATGTTGGGGCCAAGATTGAAATTGCCAAGGCGGAGGAAAATAAGGCTCGAAGGCTGGCCTTCCCTGAGGAAGACTCCGATAACTCGAGCGAATCTGAAGGTGGGGAAGATGCCGAGGACACGGCCTCCGATGAAGACCAAGACATTTAGAATCTTAGGTAGTTGTTGTTATTTCTTTTGAGGCTGCTTTCGCTCTTTGTAAAGAATTTCCTTCGGGCCGAGTTGCCTTTGTAAAAGATTTGTATATAAAACTTTTCCCTTTTATGGCTTTCGAATCTTTTGCTTTTTTGTTAATTTATACAAAGGTCAAAAGTGCTTTAGCATTGAATAATTATTCGAAGGTCAAAGATTGAGATAGTAAGGGCCGATAGTAAGTACTGCACTTAACCATTTCTTATAGGCAGTCCTCGAGTGAATGTCCATATTCGAACCGAGGTAGCCTTTTTAATCTTGATTCGGGGCAATAAATCGAATTCGAATCAATGTGGCCCTTGAGCTTAATGGTTGAGATAAAATAATTTCTCGAACTCGAAGCGAAGAACAACCCTTTATGCTTTATGGTCGAATGAGTGTTCTCTTCGAACTCGAAGTAAGAGTATCCCTTAGGCTTAATGGTCGAGTGAGTGTTTGCTTGAACTCGAGTTAACGTAGCCCTTAGTCTTAATGGTCGAGTGAGTCTTTGCTCTAACTCGAACTAATGTAGCCCTTAGGCTTAATGATCGAGTGAGTGTTTGCTCGAACTCGAAATGAGAGTAGCCCTTAGTTTAATGATCGAGTGAGCTTTTGCTCGGACTCGAAAAAAGGGTAGCCCATAGGCTTAATGGTCGAGTGAGTGTTTGCTCGAACTCGAAATGAGAGCATCCCTTAGGCTTAATGATCGAGTGAGTGTTTTCTCGAACTCGAAGAAAGGGTAGCCCTTAGGTTTAATGGTCGAGTGAGTGTTTGCTCGAACTCGAATTAATGTAGCCCTAAGGCTTAATGATCGAGTGAGTGTTTGCTCGAACTCAAACTAATGTAGCCCTTAGGCATAATAGTCGAGTAAGTGTTTGCTCGAACTCGAATTAATGTAGCCCTTAGACTTAATGGTCAAGTGAGTGTTTGCTCGAACTCGAACTAATGTAGCCCTTAGGCTTAATGGTCGAGTGAGTGTTTGCTCGAACTCGAAGAAAGGGTAGCCCTTCGGCTATATGGAGCTCGATCTCGTTGATTTTTCGGTTGGCAGTACCTGATTTATGGGGTAATTATTCAAACTTCGATCATGGTCGGCCCTTAAGCCTGTTTACATAATAGATCATGAACATGAAGTAGAGGAATCTTTCTGAGGTATGAGATACCGGTAAAGCAGAAATTTCTCTTTATAGTCATTATACATGTGTTCATGTTTTGTGCCAGGGCTCGAGCAAACTACGCGGGCATAGTTCGTTTTGACCATTTATCCCTTACAAATTTTTCCTATCGAGAACCTGTTGTCATGAAGTAACTTTCTTGCATCGAACATGATAGTCAAACTTGATATATTCGAGGGTAATGCCCCCCAGTATTCGAGGTTGATTGTAAAGATGCCTCGGATACTGTTGAATTGTTCTAAGTTAGCACGATCAATGGTTGCCTCATTAAAAACCTGCTGAAAACCCCATTTGGGACTAAACCAGTCTAACGAAAAAAGAGTGCAACGCGTGCTTTCAAACCTAAAGGCTTCGAGTTGAATAATCCATCCTTGTTTCTGGTCGAATATCTGCAAGGGTTAATTTTCGAAATACAAATGCACATTGGAGGGTCGTACCTTAGCAGTAGTATCATTTTAGGTGTGACACGTTCCAATTTCTCGGCAGTTGTTTATCGTTTATCACTCCGAGTTTGTAGGATCCTTTTTCAACGATTTTGAGAACCTGATATGGCCCTTCCCAGTTCGGACCCAATTTCCCTTCATTCGGATTTCGGGTGTTGAGAGTGACTTTTCTTATTACCAAGTCCCTGATTTTGAAAATGTCGAAGATTGATTCTTCGATTGTAGTATCTTTCGAACCGCTATTTTTGGGGGGGCAATCGGACGAGAGCGGCCTCTCGTCTTTCGTCCAGTAATTCTTGGCTCGTGTTCATGGTCTCGTTATTAGACTCCTTTGTAGCATATTGAAACATGATGCTAGGTTCTCCGACCTCAACCGGGATCGGAACTTCGACGCCATAGACCAACGAGAATGGCGTTGCTCCGGTACTGGATTTCGATGTTATGCGATATGCCCATAGGACCTCGGGTAGTATTTTTCTCCATTTTCCGTTGGCGTCAGTCAATCTCTTAAGATTTTGGATGATGGTTTTGTTGGTCGATTGGCTTGTCCATTCCCGTTGGGAAGATAGGTATTGATAGGATCCTTTTGATATTGTGATCCTCGAGAAATTTAGTTACTTTGCTGCAGATAAATTGTTTTCCATTATCACATACAATCTCAGCTGGCACCCCGAATCGACATATGATGTGGTCCTAAACGAAGTCTATCACATCTTTTTCTCTGACTTTCTCAAAATCTTGTGCTTCAACCCATTTAGAGAAATAATCAGTCATAAATAAAATAAACTGAGCTTTACCTGGGGCCGACGATGTCCATTCACCATTTCATAAAAGGCCATGGAGATAGGACCGAGTGGAGCAGCTCTCCGGGTTGATGAATCATGGGCGCATATCTTTGGCATTTGTCACATTTTCTAACGAACTCCCTCGCATCTTTGCCCATATCGGTTCAATAATACCATGCTCTGATTACTTTGTGGACCAGCGAATCGACACCGGAATGGTTTTCACAAGTGCCTTCGTGAATTTCCCGTAGGATGTAATCGGTATCTCCTGGTCCCAAACATATTGCCAATGGTCCATCGAATATCCTTCTATACAGTGTTCTGTCTTCGGACAGGGTGAACCGTGCTGCCTTTATGTGTAGAGCTCTCGATTCCTTTGGATCTGATGGAAGCTTCCCAATCTTGAAGTACTCTATATATTTGTTTCTCCAATCCCAAGTTAGATTTGTGGAGTTTATCTCGGCGTGACCTTCTTCGACCACCGATCTTATGAGTTGTACGACAGTCCCCGAGTTGAATTCATCATCTTCGACTGATGAACCTAAGTTCGCAAGAGCGTCGGCCTCGCTGTTCTGTTCTCGGGGTACATGTTGCAAAGTCCATTCTTTAAATTGATGTAGAGTCACCTATAGTTTATCCAAGTACCTTTGCATTCGATTTTCTCGGACTTCAAAAGTCCCGTTAACTTGGTTTACCACGAGGAGGGCATCACACTTAGTCTCTATTATCTACGCTCCCAAGCTTCTATCTAGTTCGAAACCTGTAATCATGGTCTCATACTCGGCCTCATTGTTAGTCAATTTTGTAGTTCTGATAGACTGTTTAACTACATTACCTGTGGGTGATTTTAGTAGAATGCCTAATTCGGACCCCTTCGCGTTCGAGGCACCATCCGTGAAAATGGTCCAGACTCCCGAAGAGGTATCTAATTTTATCAGTAGCTCCTTTTTAATCTCGGGTATGAGGGCCAGTGAAATGTCAGCCATGAAATCCGCCAAGATTTGAGATTTGATAGCGGTTCGGGGTCGATACTCGATATCGTATCCACCAATTTCTATGGCACATTTGTCCAATCGACCTGAAAGCTCGGGTTTGTGCAAAATGTTTCGAAGAGGATAAGTTGTTACAACATGTATCGGATGACATTGGAAATATGGTTTTAGTTTTCTAGAGGCGCTTATTAAAGCAAGCACTAATTTTTCTAAGTGGGGATATCTAGTTTCGGCCTCGCCTAAGGTCTGTCTGACATAATAAATAGGGAATTGCGTACCTCGTTCTTCTCGAACCAGGACTTCACTTACCGCTATCTCCGAGACAGCTAAGTACAAGTAAAGTTGTTCGTCCACTTTTGGGGTATGAAGTAGAGACGGGCTCGATAAATACCGCTTTAGTTCTTCTAAAGCCTGTTAGCATTCCGAAGTCCATGCAAAGTTGCTTTTCTTCTTAAGCAGTGAGAAAAATCGGTGGCTCCTATCTGAGGATCTCGAAATGAATCGTCCCAGGGCGGCTATCCTCCCCGTTAACCTTTGCATGGCCTTCACATTATCTACTATTGTGAGGACCTCGATAGATTTGATTTTATCGGGGTTGATCTCGATTCCTCGGTTGGACACCATGAAACCAAGAAACTTGCCCGAGCCAACCCCGAATGCACATTTTTCGGGGTTGAGCTTCATATTGTACTCCTTTAGTCCGTTGAAAGTTTCTTGCAAATACTTTAAATGGTCCTCTACTCGTAGGGACTTAACTAATATGTTATTAATATAAACTTTCATTGATTTTACTATTTTTTTTTCGAACATTCGATTTACTAGGCGTTGATAAGTTACACCGACAGTTTTTAGACCGAATGGCATTACGTTATAATAGTAGGTAGCGTACTTAGTGATAAACAAGGTCTTTTCCTCATCCTCCGGGTTCATCTGTATTTGGCTGTACCCAGAGTAGGCATCGATAAAATTGTGAGTCTCGTGGCCGGTCATGGCATCGATCATACGATCGATGCTAGGCAAAGGAAAGGAATCCTTAGGGCATGCCTTGTTCAAGTCTTATAATCTATACACACTCTAAGTTTGTTTCATTTCTTAGGGACTACCACCACATTTGCTAGCCATTAGGGGTATTTTACTTCTCGAATGAATCCTATTTTAAGAAGTTTGGTTACCTTGTCCTTGATGAAGGCATGTTTGACCTCGGACTGGGGCCTTCTTTTTTGCTTTACCGGATGGAATTTTGGATCCAAGCTCAGTCTATGAGTGGTTATTTTCCGGTGGGATCCCTGTTATGTCAAGATGGGACCAAGCAAAACAGTTCATGTTAGCTATAAGAAATTGAATAAGCTTTTTCCTGAGCTCAGGATCTAACCCCGTGCCCAGGTATACCTTTCACTCGGGTAGATGTTCGATTAGTGTGATTTGCTCCAGTTCTTAGACCGTTGACTGGGTAGCGTCGGAATTATCGGGGACCACAAAGGATCGAGTGACCCCATAGTCATCATCTTCGTCAGTCTTCTGATTCTCTAGTTGGGTTGAGGCTAACGTTTGTGATTGCTATTTGATGTCTTGTTCCTCCTTCAAATCTGATCCCTTTGTCGATGATAGTGAGGATATCAGAATCACTTCATCGACGGCAAACATTTCTTTTGTGGCTGGTTGCTCCCTATAGACCATTTTGATTCCCTCCGATGTTGGGAATTTTAGAATCTGGTGAAGGGTTTAGGGCACTACTCTCATGTTGTGGATCCATGGCCTCCCGAACAGGGCGTTATATCTCATATCGCCCTCGATTACATGGAACTTTATTTCCTGGATGGTCCCGTCCACGTTTACTGGCAAGATTATCTCGCCCTTAGTAGTTTCACATTCCATATTAAATCCATGCAGTACCAGGGTAGCGGGTACGACCTGGTCCTGTAGATCGAGTTACTCTACGACCCTTGATCGAATGATGTTGGCCGAACTACCTAGATTACACACGTTTAACTTGAGTTTTATTCATAAGTACAAATATTACCAGTGCATCATTATGGGGTTGCATTATTCCTTCTGCGTCTTCGTCACTAAAGGACAAGGTCCCTTTAGGTGTGTAATCATGAGTCCGAGATCGCTTTTCTCTTACAATAGACATCTTAGTGCGTTTAAGCACCGGTCCCTGGGGGACATCGATCCCTCCGATGATCATGTGGATGATGTGTTGTGGCTCTTCTTATTCGTTTTGTCTATTGAAATCTCTGTTTTTGAAATGGCTTTTGGCACGGTCACTTAAAGATTCTCGAAGATGCCCTTCATTGAATAAACGGGCTACCTCCTCTCTCAACTGCCTGCAGTCTTCGGTTCTGTGGCCATGGATGCCATGATATTTGCATATTTGATTGGGATTCCCTTGGGATGGATTAGACAGTAGAGGTCGAGGCCACTTAGTATCTTTGATGCGTCCGATAGCCGACACGATGGCGGATGCATCGATGTTGAAGTTATATTATGATAACTGTGGTGCTTCCTTAGGTCCGATATGCTTGTCGAACCCATTTTTGTTCATCAACCCCCGAGACCCTTGGCCTCAATCACTTCTCCTTTCATTTCATAATGAGTTACGTGTAGGTTCGCTACCTCTACGATCTCCGTTATACGGCTGATATCGGTCCCTGTTCGACCTTGGTTCTCGGTCGACATCCCTTTTAATAGCGGACCCAGAACCCAACTGTCATCTTCGGCTCTGATCTTCGATTGATATAGATTGTGCATATCGGCCCAGGTAACAGCCGGGTACTCGACCAAATTCTGCTTTAACTGTCGTGAAGCCATCGAGCTTCATTCGTTCAGTCCTTGAGTGAAAGCTTGTACAGCCCAATCGTCTGTGACCGGTAGTAGATCCATTTATTCCGTTTGAAAACGAGATACGAACTTTCTTAGCATCTCGTTATCTTTTGGCTTTACCTTGAAAAGGTGCGAATTCCTGGTCTCAACCTTTATGGCTCCGACGTGTGCTTTTACAAAAGAATCTGCATGCATAGCAAAAGAATCGATAGAGTTAGGCGGTAAATTATGATACCATATCATTTCCCCTTTTGACAGGGTTTACCCGAACTTCTTCAATAGTACGGATTCGATCTCGTCGTCTTCTTGATCATTCCCTTTAATAGCACATGTGTAAGAAGTGACATGTTCGTTGGGGTCGGTCGTTCCATTATATTTAGGAATTTTGGGCATGCGAAACTTCTTGGGGATCGGTTTAGGAGCCGCGCTCGGGGGGAAAGGCTTTTGTATGAATTTTTCGGAATTCAAGCCCTTCAATACCGGTGGTGCTCCCGAGATCCGATCAACCCTGAAGTTATAAGTTTCTACTTTTTTGTCATGTGATTCAATCCTCTTTTCTCCTAACTCAATTCGTTTTGTCAGTTCCTCTAACATCTTAATAATTTTGGGATTAGTCATCGATTCTTGTTCATTTGATCATATTACAGCTGGCCCCGTTTCGTAGGTGATTTCTCGGGATGGACTGGGCTTGGCCCTGCTCGGTGTCTGGATTTGGCTCTGCAACTGAGCTATTGCTACCTGTTGAGCTTGTACCATTTCAAAAATCATACGCAGGTTGATCCCGTCTTCTTTAATATTTTGGGTATTTCGAACTGCAGGTCGAGTTCCACCATGGATGTTGTTTTCGGGATCGGAACTTTGGTTCGCCTCGATGGCCACGTGTGAATTAATGTCGATTGGATATGCGGCCCGAGTTCCAACGGGATCAACGAGTGGCCTTTCATCCCCGGTCGTCAGGTTGTTGTTCTCATCTTGAAGGCCAACTTCGTTGTCAATAGGTAGGGCCATTGATTAAGAGTTCATCGTTTTTAACCTGAAATCAAAGACACTTCCAAGAGCAAGTGTAAAATGATGTGTTTTGCAAAGATTCATACCAAATAACTACTATTATCCTTAGCCCCACGGTGGGCGCCAAACAGTTTATCCGAAAAACGGATATAGTTGAATTTATACGTAGTTTTAAGGATACGTGGTATAACTTGGTACAAATCGAAAAAATAAGTAAAAATATATCGAATATTGACTGTAAAAAAGAAATGAAATACAAACCGAATTGAGTAGAGAATGATTTATAAACAAGCAAGATGAATCAATGTCCAAAGCCCAAAAAGGATAATCTCTACTATATATCTGTGTAAATATCAATAATCTTTGAAATGTGAGAGTGTATTGATGTTTCAATGTTGAATATAGGATGCCTTACAGAAATGATAGTCACTCTTCATATAGTGGAGGAATCCTACTTTGGATATAATTAAAAATATATAGTGGGGATCCCATGATAGATTAGTTAATTAGATTTTCCTTAATTTTCGCCGAGATTCTCTCCCTTGGTGCGGCTACAACGGCTCTTTGTCTCTTAGCTCGATTTTGGTTGGTCTTGGTATTGGTCGATCTCTGGATCTCGAGCTCGATATTTGGCTCGAGCTCGGTATTGACTCGAGCTCGATATTGACTTCGAGCTCGGTATTGATCGGTCCCTGAATCTTGAGATTGATAACCTGGCTTCGGATCTCATCTCGATATTATGATGACGATCCTCGATCCATCATATTCCAATCTCGACTAAATACATGAAGGACAAAACCGGTTTTGACCGTATACAAACTCCACATCAGCAGAACCCATATTGGTACCGTCATAGGAATTTGGATTTGCATTGTCGTACTGATACGCGTACAGATCCAACATCGACTGGGTTTCCGTTCGACTAAGCAATTGCTCTATTATGTGACAGCTTCGACGAGTTCTCTCCAAGTTATCTGCAAGCGTTGCATCGAGTTGCAATTGCCGGACATCAAATTGATCAATTCTACGATTAAGCTTTGTACTATATGTCTGAAGCAAAAGCTCCATCGGCTGACGGTCATCTTCGGTACTCTCGACAACTTTCGTGCTCTCGACAATGGGTTCATCAGACACGGTAGCGGGAGACTGGATTAGGAATAGTGGCTCTGATACCGATTGTAGCTTGACACTTGAAAAGAGAAATTCCGAGAAAGAAAAAGAAATTAAAAGTAAAAATTCAAATTGTCATTCAACATATCTCTACAATGCTCTGTTACAGGATATATAAAACTAACCTAACAGGGTAATATTGAAAATAGATTATAAAGTCTCTGGTAGTAGAACTAAAGAGGGCCAAATCCGTTACCATGTATATATATATATATATATATATAAAAAAAGAGAGAAAAAGAATGTTTGACATGTCACCTTTATCTTTTTTCTCAGATTTTTGCTTTTTGTTTCCTTCATTTTGAGACTTTTTCTCCTCCTTCTAAGTGATTAATTATTTTTCCATTTCTATATCTCACGTCCATTAAACACCCATTGCTTTATCAAATGTAACGCCAATTATATTTCCTGTTTATTTACCCACGTTCACTCCCCATTAATACTCATTACTTCACAGTCGGATCTTTAGAAAAAAAAAACTGAAAAATCACATCTTTAGACGTTAATTAATTACCTTAATTGATTTTCCTCTCTTCCTATTATTTATAGTCTTTTTTTGCCGCCTCTTGCGTCGAGCCTCCGTGTATTCATAGAAATGGCATCCAATTCAAGGTATGTTGCTTTTCCATTCTTCTTCGTGCTCTTTGTAATGCTTTTTAGTTTATTTTTAATTCTGTAAAATTATAAGGATTTATATAGCATCTTCTAGAAATTGCTAGTATGCTACTGATTTTATGAATTTTTTTTTTCCCAATGTTTGTACGGAATAGCTATGTTAATGAATAAAGGTGTGTTTGGTATGAAAGAAAATATTTTTTAGAAAATGTTTTTCAATTTTGTTATGTTTGGTTGACTTAAATGTTTTGGAAAATATTTTTCTTATGAACTCATTAAAATATTTTTCTTATTAAGAGAAGAGAAGAAAAAATATTTTTCAAAACTCCTTCTC
>AWOL01S0075086.1:40532-71209 GCA_000715115.1 Nicotiana otophora | reverse complement strand
GTTGAAGACTTCAATTCACCAACTTCACAATTGTTTCACAAATTGTAACAATAAAGTAAGCAATAGTAGCAATTATAGAAGTAAATTAGAGAGAGATTGTGATAGATTGATGATTTTGTAAGAAAAAATAAAATAATGATGGGGTATTTATAGTTGAAAATAGGAAAAAAGTGTAATTATAAAAAGTTTGGGATTAAAACAAAGTTGGGAGGGTTAAATGGCTATTTTATAAATAGCCAACGACTATTTTTTTTTAAAAAAAAAAATAGCTGTTGGGACCGTTTGGCCCGCTAAGGGACCGGGCCGGTCCCGGGCCTGACGGGCCCACATTATAGGACCGGCCCACGAGACCGGACCAGGCCCGCTAAAACCGGGCCAAACGGTCCTGGCCCGTTTAGCCCGTTTAGCACGTTTGGCTCGCGGTCCCGAGCCGGTCCCGGGCCTGGACCGGCCCACTTGCCACCCTTAGCTTAAACATCAGTTCGGTTCGAGATAAGTTGCTAGTTTAGACTCTTATTTAGCTTTCAGCTTATATTCAGATTTCCAACTTATACTCAAACTTTAGTATGTTTTACATATGCTTTCAACGCTACATACTTTGTACATATCATACTCACATACCTTATGGGGCGCTGCATTTCATGCCGTGCAGGTACAGATAGATCAGTGCTTGAGTCACATCAGTAGGCCATCCACTAGCTATTGGAGTCACTCCGCTTACTCCCGAAGTTACTTATCTTTTGGTGTGTGTACAGTCAACTAGTTTGGTTATGGCGAGCTCCTGTGTCGTCCAGTACTTGTTCAGCTCAGCACTCCTAGAGTCTTGTAGATATGCGCATGTGCAGTTAGTATTTTTTCATATGTCAGCTTGTGTTAGCCTTGTCGGCCATCCAGATTAGGCATAATAGCCTCGTAGACCATTGTACTTGTTCCGGTTTGTCATCCCGGTCTCTGCACTCCATAGAGTTTCATCTAGACACTTATAGTTGCTAAAATATACTATCTTACACCCCTCTGACCCTGCGTGTTGCTCAATCACGCTGATATTAATATCCACATCAGATAAAATATGCCACATCAAATAACATATGCCGCATTATTTTTTTTAATTTTTTAAAAGGAAAAATGTCCACCATTTTCACCTTCTTCACCCTCCAACACCATTGTAATATTCAGTCACCTTCCCCGTTAAAACCGAACCACCGAACCACCGAACCACAACAGAGATACTAGCAAACATCAAAAGCTTGTTTTTTTCTTACCTCTACTTCATTGTAAACAAGGAATAAAAAGAAGGATCTGTGAATATTCACCACATATTTTTGAGGGATTGAAATAGGAGAGGAAGCAATTAAAGTTTTAATAACTTCAAAATCTAATAATTTTTACAAACCAAGCAATTGATTTGGGCACCCACGCGCCATTATAGATTAGATTCGGGCACCCCATATCTTTCTTCCTTGTTTATGCTCTTCGTATCCACGCCCCTTTTGGTATTCTTCACCTGATTTGGCTTGAACTGCTAGGTTTTTTTTTGTATTTTTTTATTTTATACTTAGAAGGGTGATGTAGAAGAAATAATTGTGGTGGTTATCGGTGGTCTCTGTTGCTGGTGATGGCGAACCTTTCCAGTGTGTTCTTTTCCATTGATGATCCGAAAGTTTCAACACTAGCCATCGATGATTTTTCGACAGGCTCCGATGAAATTCCTATTCTTCTTGATGTTGTTGGATGAAGTTCCTGTTGCGAACCATGGGTTCTTAGCTGATCTTGTCTATTGATTCATCTCCTGTTGCTATTTAATTATGATGAAAATAAAATCTATGGCAGCAACATGAAGGGAACCATGGGTTCTTCATTTTTTGTGTTTTTCTTTTTCTTTTTTTCTGTTATTTTAGTCATTTTCTGTGGAATCCTTGTAATCATGCTCTTTTTGCGTGTGTGTACCAAGAATTTTATCCACCTCAGTCTTACTTATGCCACATAAGCTAGGTCAACCATCAGAGGGGTGTAAGATAGTGTGTTTTAGAAACTATAAGTATCTAGATGAAACTCTATGGAGTGAAGGGACCAGGATGAAAAACTGGAACAAGTACAATGGTCTACTGGCTATTCTGCCATCCAGATTGTATAGTTCTTATCAGCTATGTTTATGCTTGTTCAATTTATCTATTTATATTCATGATCAGTAGATTACCAACATGTTTAATGATGATCGGCAATTAGTGTCGGTTATCCGTCGCGACCCTAGGTTTGGTCGTGACATCCCCCCAATTAGGTAATTGTACATCTGAACTAGCCTCATGTATAGTCGTGATATACAAACTGTAGCTATATATGCGTATATAACATGCCTGGCTGGCGTTATGAATTATATCTCCTCAGCAGGTAAATATATAATCAATAGGTCCAGCTAGTGTTATGGGTTATATCCCCGTCATATATTCAATAGGCCTCATTGGTGTCGTGGGCTATATCCCCCAACATAATAAATGTAAGCATGTATGAGGCATAACACATGTGGCATCATCATATGGACTCAAGAGATCATGACGGAAACCATAAATGGAATCACAAACGTAATCTGACGCTCGTCGTCCATAAGTTGGACGGAGGAGCCTATCCCTATTTTAGGGAGGAACTAAGTATGTACATGAGATACTAAGGCTAATTAACTCATTAGGGTCCCTCATGAATCAATTTAGAACCAAGGAACTCAAAATATGTCCAACTCTTCCAATTTCCTAAATTTCGGCAGAGTTTCCCCTAAAATTGGATGATCTCCAAGAAAAAACAGCAAGCACCACAATATACACGAGAATGGATACCCGTCCAAGATCATAACATCAAACTAAATGAGATCCAATTATCCAAAATAGTGCCAAACGATCGACTAAATGGGATTATGAATGTAATGTCGGCTCATAGTGGCTAACTTGTGACTTGAAAGTCTAAATATGGTTTAGAAATAGTCTAAGCATAAACGAAAGATAATTAAGCTTATATAGTCTTAAATGAAGATATTAGTATCATATGGGATTTAGGTATACATAAAACAATAAAGTAACGGAACAAACGGAAGTTCGGATGGCATAGGCCAAATAGGCAATTCGCCCTTTTTGTTTTTATTGTGTTTTGAAGTTCTAACCTAAACTAGTTTCTTCCTTACTTCATATAGGGAATTTAATAATACAAGGATACAATATGTGCTTAAATTTCCCTTGAAAAACACTTAAAATATCAAGAAGAAAGGCTAGAACATAGCTAAACTAAATCATGTCGTAAATGAAATGCTAACCCTACACACCTCTTGTGTTCTTGCTTCTAAACCTTGTTCCCTTTGGTCCAAACCCTTACTTATACTTGTAAATCTAAAATACAGAGGTGACAAGCTTTCTTAGCCATAAAACTCTTTCCAAAACTCGAGTTATAAGGAGAAAGGAGGACGGGAAAGTCTTACCTATGTCGAAAGGATCGCGTTGATGTGTTCGCTTCTTGATTTTGAGTTGCGGATGATGGACATGCTTCAAATCCCTAAGGAGCTTCTTTGAGATCTATGGAAGCTCTTATTGTGCATGAATTTGCTAGAAAGTGAGGAAAAAGAAGACTAAGCCCCTTCTTCTGACGCTCGTATCTCTTTATCCGAACGTCGTATAAATGAGCGATGAAAAGCATTGGAAACAAATATTCAATACCTTACATTTGGTATATCATATGTACCCAAAGATCTAATATAATATACGAAATTAATTTCTCAAAATGCTTCGTTACAAGGCAAATTCTTAGTCGATTTTTCCGCAACCTAAAATCGATTTTTTCCAAACTTTATATTCTATATCCAACCATCATATATAGTCATATGATGAATTTAAACTCATTTAAATAATCTTATCAAGTCATTTACACAATGTGTGACATCATAGAAGTACAAGGTGTAACAATCTCCCCCCTAAGAACATTAATCCTCGAATGTTGACTGAGGTATATGTTTGACCAAAACTATAGATTTTAGTTCAACCAATTAGATTTAAATAAAGAAGAGTTAATTCTAACTAGTAATAATATCCTAAAGATAAATCTATCAGTGTTTTGACAAATAACTAGTATATTTGTCCGGATGACAATGAATATAGGCAATAATAACAGTATTTAATGATAAAATAAAATGTAATATGGAATTAAATAGTAATAAATATAAATAAATGCAATTTAAGTAAGTAAAACGTGTTAGTCACTCGAAAGGGATGAGATCAGTAGATATTTTTTCTGACAATGATGAATGATTGATAAGCCTTTGAACACTTAGGTTATTTTTGGATCCAGTGAAAATGCTTAGACAAGAATCTTAGTAAAAAGGTTATTTTTGTATGCTTGCAATAAGGTCAGATTCTCTCTATAAAGTCAATGTGTCTTTACAAATCAATATCTCATGTCCCCTATCATTGTGTCTCTTTCTATTTATAAGGAGCATGTTCCTAGAAACCTTAATAGTACAGGTGCAGAGAATATCCACTAGAATATTCTCTTTAGTGTCCTATCATGGAACTAGCCGTTATAACTTTGTCAAGGATGCTCAACCTCGACCCTGACCTTTGACGACTCCTCGACCTCGATCCTTGGTGACTCTTCGACTGCAAATATTATTATTCCCAAAGCTATTTCAACCTTGAGAAAACCATTATTGGAGTTGTATTGATGAGGCACGGCAACCTATGAATGCCTCCTTAATGCTAACATGACTTAATCATATTAGCAATAATTTTTTACTCATATAGTTAGTCCCTCCGCTTATTGAGATCGACCTCGCAGGTGAGCTTAATGAGCGAATAATGTCATTTTTAGTCGAACCTATCGAGTAAGCTACAAGAGTCGTAATCGTCGTGTCGAGCATGACATGTGGCCCTCCGTGGGCTACAAAATTCAAATACCTCTAGTTTCCTGGGCGATTTGTTGGAGTTATCCTGTCCAAGGAACATAATGATCTCATGGAATCAAATATCATTATGATGCATATTTCCGATGTGTTGCCTCAATTCACGTGTGACCCTTTATTGGATTGGACTTTTCGATTTCGGTGCCAATTATGACAAGCTGTTTTCGGGTTTGGTGCCATGATCTCTATAAATTGCTATTTTTGGACTTGAGTTTGAAGATGCTTCTCTTGAATTTCCAGAGCTTTGTCCTTCTTGCTATTTTCTACTCTGAACTTCCCTCCTCACACTGTTGCCTCACTCCATCTCCATTCTTTCTCGCTCGTTATTCTTCTTTGCTACTTTGCACCATGTCTGACTTACCATAAAATGCTGGTGAAGGGAGTCGTGTTCCCCCTTTAGCAGTTATGTTTCCCTCTCATGAGGAGGGTGTTTCTACTATTGTTAATGACGAAGCGTTCCCGTCAGTAGAGGAAATAATCCCCCGCAATCCTGAATCTAGTTACTACTTCACCAAGTTACATGACTCCATGCCTGGAGTCTTTAAAAATCAATAATGATGCCTATGGAATTGGCAGAACTCAAGGCCAAATCCGGCCTTCCAGACCATGTCGAACTGATCCCGACTGGTGGAGACTTGGTACAGGTTCATCTCCCCAGATCGTTTGCCTTGTACGCTTATCCTTTCCTCATTGTTTATTCGTTCCCCCTCCTTATGTTGGTGGAGGAATTATGTCATCACTACGGCTTCTGCCCTGCTCAGCTTGCATCGTATGTTTACAAAATTATTAGGACACTGACAAAATTTCTCGAGGTGGTCGGGGTCGAGGTGATGTTGCAGCATTTGGTTCATCTCTTCACCCATAGCTTCTATAGGGGGACGATGCTGAATCTTCGCCATCGTGGAGGCAAGTGTTTGGTGGTGAAGATGGACGATAAGGCCAGTCGCCAATTCTAGCTCAACCTTTTCTACGTTAGGACCGAGGACGTAGTGGCTAACGCTGATGGCTTTCCATAGGCTTAAAATTATACAAGTAAGTGCTCGTTTCTTTTACTTATTATTGTTCATTTACTTACCTTGACTTAATTGAAGGACTTTTTCTTTCTTTGTAGCCAACACTCAGCCTCCCCTTCTAGTCACGCGCATTTTCGACTAGGTCGAGAAGATCTTCCCTCACGTCGTAGGGATCTGCGACTGGCCGAGCTTCATCAAGAATTTCAGACAGGCTCTTCTTTCAACGGGTAACTTTCCTTATTGCCCCTTGGTCGTTCCATTTTTCAGCCGACTCATTTTGTTGACTTCGATGTTTTTTTCTTTATCAAGTAGGGGATCTTCTAGGAGGAGCCGAGCACTAGTGCCATCCTTTCGGAGGAAGGTTGATGCCCCTTCAGTTTCGGCCCCTTTTGTGATTACTGTCGCTTCTGTGCCGACCCCTTTCTCGGTCGCCGTAGTCCAAGAGCATGCCCTTGTTTAGTCCTCTGCTTCTACTCCTCAACTTCTTTCAATGATTGATGAGGATGATGATGTCTCTCCTGAGGACGGTAGTCTGATGCCTCACAAGAAGAGGGTCGTGGATGATGGAGGAGAAAGGCTGATAGCCATCAACTTGGAAGAAGGTGACTTTGTTCTCCGAGAGAAGGCCACAGTACATATTGGAGAGAGCACCGGGGTGGGCTCTGAGGTCCCACATTTGGATGAGTTGAATACGAGTGCATCGATACATCCCGCAGGGGAGGCGGTCGAAGGTGGGATGTATGATGACAACCTCACACTTTCTAGGCAAGAGAAGGCCTCGTCTTCTAGGGTCGCAGTGCATGTCCCGTCTACGGCTGATGATAGAAAGAAGGTCGTTGCTGAACAGGACCTCAGATCTAACTTCGATATGGATCTGGACGAGTTGAGGATGATCGACGAGGGACTTACTCAACTTAAGGTGTGGTTGGAAGGGGGATCCAGGACTATTTCGATCCCAATGGATCATAATCTTCTTGTAAACACCGAGGAAATAGTCCCTCCCTCGGTCCTCTTTGTTCTGAAATTGAGGGTACGACCCTGAGACGATAAACGATAGCACCCTGTTGAATAATATTGTTGGTCTTCCTCTCCGGGTAAGTACGATTGTTGTCTGTTCTTTTACTTATGATTTGATTTATTTCGTAAGCTCTAATTCCTTTTTTTCATTTTACAGGTAGTTATTCTAGAGATTGAGAGTGCACGTCGGGAAAATAAACATAAAGATATTTATGTTAAGTTGAAGTACAAGTATATAACGTGCCTTGAAAAGTATCGGGAGCTCCGGTGTCAGCTTTACGGAGGGAGCGATGTGCGCCAGGTGAGGGAGGACTTGAAGAAGAGGGACGAGGAGCTGATGCGGGTTGTGGAGAAATGCAGCATCCTGGAAGGGACGTTGAGGAGCAAAGAGGAGGAACTTGAGCTTAGCAGAGGAGTAGAATCCCAATGAAGTGATCTCCAAGCCCAGGTGGTTCTGCTGCGAGGCCAACTCGAAGAGTGCCAGTTCAGGGCGGAGGCTCTTTTTGGCGAGGTTGCCAAGAAAAAGGAGGAGCTAGACAAGGCGGAGTCTGATCTGTTGGAGGCTCAGAGGAGGGTGGAGTTCCTTGAAGTGGCAAACCGAACTCTTTGTTCTAAGAAAAAAATGAATTGTCGATAGTGAGGCTTAAAGAAGAACGGCGCGATGAAAGGATTGGAGAGTTGAAGATCTCTGATCTTTATTATCGGGTTGCTGCTCTGGAGGCTGAGAAGGCCAAATTACTTGGACGACCTTCTTCACCTATGACTTCTGGCTTCCCCAATTTTCCTTGTGAGCTATACGAACAGTAGATTCATGCCGAGGCCCGATGGATATGCTTTGTGAGTAGCATGTGGCGGGTTTCGTTCCTACCGTAGACTTTGAAGAGGCTGAGGTCAAGGCTTGTGAGGTTCGGGTTTCTTGTGGTTACGAATCGACTACGCCTCATCCTGGTGAGAAAGATGTGTACGGTGAGGATGTTGTAGATCGCCTTGAGGATGAGGCCTGGTATGATTCTATGTACCTTTCGGGCGAAGAGGAAGAGGGCGTCGAAGATCGAGCTAGCAGGATATCATGGGTCGTGATGGCGATAGTCAGCAATAGTTTGTTTCTATACCTTTTTGTGTATTTTTGCTAGCATCTTCAAGAGCCTTTGTAAAAAACCTTAGAATGAATATCAAAGTTGGTTTTTGCTTTCATTTGCTCCTTTATTATTTGTCGTGGTTTGTTTCTGTACTTTGCGTGTTTTTCTCCTTCATTCTTTTGCCGTTGTTCTTGTATATATCAAAGTTTATTGAAACATGGCCGAGGGCCGATAGGTGTTATTCAATCTTCGTCAAAGTTTAACCTCTTTAAATCACGGCCGAGGGCCGCTAGGTATTGTTCGAACTTGGTTGAATTCTAAACTTCGTTAGGGTGCTATCGAGGGCCGATAGGTTTCTTTCGAATTTGGTTGAATTATAATCTCTTTAAATCGCAGTCGAGGGCCGGTAAGTGTTGTTCGAACTTGGTTGAACTTAACCTTTTATTAGACACAGCTGAGCGCCGATAGGTGTTGTTCAAGCGGGGTCGAACGTAATCTTTTGTTAGTCACGATCGAAAGTCGATTAGTGTTGTTCGAGCTGGGTCTAACTTAACCTTTTTCTAATCACGGCCGAGGGCCGATAGGTATTGTTTGAGCGGGGTGTAACTTAACCTTTTGTTAATCGCGGCCGAGGGCCGATAGGTGTTGTTCTAGAGGGATCAAACATAACCTTTTGTTAAACGTGGCCAAGGGCCGATAGGTGTTGTTCTAGAGGGATCAAACATAACCTTTGGTTAAACGTGGCGAAGGGCCGATAGGTGTTTCTATTAAACGTAAGTTCTTATTACCTTAACGTTGTTGGTCTGATTACATGATTGGAGAAAGTTACAAATTTAGGGCGTTGGCTAACGCTCCAGTCCCAGTCCTAGTCTATCTAGTCCCTTCATTGCTTGACTTGGGGAGTATTGAGGAGTTAGGCAATGAAAGAGAAATAATGGTGCCTCTCTTGCATTCTTCAATTCGAAGTGTCCCCTTTTTCACCTCGCTAAAAACCTCATTGAGAAAACCCTAATGGGACAAAACGCAAGTGAGGGAAAGAGAGTATGACATAGGGATACTTCTACCTTTTTAGAAGTTGAAGTATTTGAGGTGGCCGATGTTCCAATTGTTCGGTAATTGCTTTCCTTCCATTGTCTCTAATTGGTCTAGATATGAGTTGAGGAGGTGGACTACACTTTTATCTCCGGTCGTGATGCTTTTGTTAGCTACGGGCAATTTGGAGAGGTCGTCTGCTGTAAAATTCTATGCATACAGGATCTGATCGAGCTAGCATTCGTCGAACATGGGCAGTAGCTTACATATCTCGATCGGATATGTTTGCAACCTTTGTTCTTTGAATTGGAAAGTACTTGTGACTTGGTTGATTACAAGCTCGGAATCACAATGGAGTTTCAACCGCTTTGCCCCATACTTGAGTACTAACCTCAATCCTGCAATTACGGCCTTATATTCGGCCTCATTGTTAGTCATATATGGGCATCTTATGGACTAGTGAATTACTTCACCGGTAGGGACCTCGCGTACGAGTCCCATTTCGGATCTGAAAGCGTTGGAAGCATTGTCGGTGTATAGGTCCTAGAGGTCTCGTGTTTGGAGAGATGCTTGGAAGGCCTCCTTCTTGACTTCAGGCGTTATCTTTGCACTAAAGTCTGCAATGATGTCGGTGAGCACTTACGACTCTATCGCTGTTCATGGCTAATATGTGATTTTATGCTCACTTAGATCGATGGCCCACTTGGCCAGCCTTCCCGATAGCTCGGGTTTATGTAAAAATCTTCTTAGGGGAAAAGTGGTGACGACTGAGATAGGGTGGCACTGGAAATAGGGTCTAAGCTTTCGTGAAGCTATGACTAGTGTCAGGGCCAGTTTCTCGAGGTGTGGGTACCTCGTCTCGATGTCGACAAGTCTTTTGATAATATAATAAAAGGGAGATTGCATATCTTTGCTTTCTTGAATCAGGACTGCACTTACTACTACCTCGGAGATGGCCAGGTAGATAAGGAGATGTTCCCTGGGTTCGGGGTTTGAGACTAGAGGTGGTGATGATAGATATACTTTCAGTTCTCGCAGAGCTTGTACTCACTTGGCTATCCACTCAAGGCCGTTATTCTTTTTGAGTATGCTGAAATATTTGTGACGTCTATCAGATGATCGCGAGATGAATCTTGATAAGGCGGCGATTTGACCATTCAACCCATGGACTTGCTTCTTGGTAGTCAGGAGCTCCGGTATCCGTTGAATAGCTTTGATTTGGTCTGGGTTGACCTCGATCCCCCATTGTGACACTAAGAAGCCTAAGAACTTTCCAGAGGCTACGCCAAACGCGCATTTCTCCGGGTTTAGTTTCATTGTGACCAATCTTTGATATGTAGCCCCTGCGTTCTTTAGTCCAAACAGCATGACCCTATAAAAATATGTTCCTTGGTGGGTGATGAACGTGGTTTTCTCCTGGTCCTCTTCTTCCATAAGTATCTGGTTATAGCCTGAGTATGCGTCTGACAAACGTAACAACTCGTGCTAGGCCATTGCATTGATGAGTTAGTCAATATGTGGTAATGGGAATGAATCCTTCAGGCATGCTTTCTTCAAGTCCGTGAAGTCTACGCACATCCGCCATTTCCCATTTTTCTTTTTGACCATCACTACGTTGGCGATACATTTGGGGTACTTCGACTCCCTGATAGAGCCATTTTCTAATATTTTCTCCACTTCCTCGTTGATGGTGGGATTGACCTTACGTCTGACCTGCCTTACCGGGGGTAGAGCGGATTGACGTTTAGCTTGTGCACGGTGATCTACTTGGGGATGCCTGATATATCTGCATGGCTGAAGGCAAAGAAATCTGCATTAGTTATTAAGATTTGACTACATTTACCTGGTTCTCAGAGTTTGCAGCCGATGTAGGTCTTTTTTCTATAATTGCTGGGATCTTATTGAATGGGGTCGAGGTCCTCTATATTCTAGTCCACTACTTTAACCACTTCGGGATCCGTGATGACGTCCCTAGTCTCTTCTTATGTCGACCTCGGCATTGTTTATTGCTATGCCTCTTTTTCTTTTTCTTTCTCTATTGGGTTGTCGTACTGTCTAAGGCGATGTGGTAGCATTCATGGTATATGCGTTGTTCTCCCCATATGTTGAATATCCCCCAAGGTATTGGGAATTTGATTACTTAGTATAGGCTGGAGGGGATGGCTCTTATAGGATGTATCCATGGTCATCCTACTATGGCATTGTACGCGGTGGCCTGGTCTATGATGTGGAATGTCATCTCCAGCGTTACGCCTCCAGCCATGACCGGGAGTGTAATTTCTCCCGATGTTCGCTCAACTGCATTATTAAAACTGGTTAGGGTGATGCAGTGTGGCACTATCTTATCCTCGAGTCTCATCTGGCTGAGGACTCAAGGATGGATAATGCACACTCCACTTAAATCGTGTACCATGATACGTTTGACATCAGTATCTAAAATACGCAAAGTAATGACGAGAGCATCATTATGAGAAAACGTTAAACCGTGATAGATCGTTTGCGTTTGTGAGTGGTGGTGAATTTAACTCCGTTGATAGAGGCGTATTCATTGCCACGGATTATCATGTTGATAGTAGGAGCTGGTGATGGCAGCTTCGGAGGGCCTTGGTGTTCATGTCCTCGGGCGAAGTTATTTCTTCCCTTGTCACTCAGCAGCTCTTTGAGGTGTCCCTACCGCAACATGTTTACATCTTCTTGCCTGAGGGTGATGTAATCTTCTATTTTGTGTCTGTGCTCATGGTGGAACTCGCATAGGGTGTCAGATATTCTGGTGCTCGGATCGGACCTCATCTTTGGCAGCCACTTCACCTTCGTTCCGAGTTTCTCTAGGTCATACACTATTTCTGTAGGTTATACACAAAAAATGTGAGTAGATAATAAGGGGGCATACCTCTCTCATTTCGGTGAGTCCCCATTCTCAGCCTGGATGGGCCCTCCTCATAGCGGAGAGAAGGTAGAGCGGGGGCCCTATTGTATGGCTGGTGTCGTTCCCTATTGGGTCATAAGAACGGGTGATCCCTCCTTATGTTGTCTCTTCATTCTTTCCTGGACTCGGCTTGTACTGAGATGAGCTGATGAGTTGATCCGTTGAGGTCATTCTCATCTACTCGAACATCAGCATAGTAAGCATTGTGGATCTCATCCCAATTGGTTGGAGGATATTTCATCAATCGACTCAGCAGTTTTCTACTCGCTCTCGAACTATCTCTACTCAACCTATTTTGAAAAGTCGCGACCGCCATCCCCTCGGGCAAGTTTGGTAGGGTCATCCTTACCCTGTTGAATCGGGCGAGAAAGTTCCTCAGTCCCTCTCCCAAGGACTACTTGATGGCAAATATGTTGTTTACTCTTGTTTTGGCTCTCGTGGCTCCAGCATACATCATTATGAACTTATCGCCGATTTCCTCAAAGTGTTTCTATAAAGTGGGCTAGTAGCTGTGAGTACCATGTTAGTGCTCCCTTCGTAAGAGTTCCGCCAAATTTCTTCAGCAAAATAGAAGACACTTGTTCATTGGTGAGGTCGTTGCGATTCACGGCGGTGACATAATGAATCACGTAATCTTTGGGATCAGTCGTTCCGTCGTAAATCCTGAGGTACAACAGCATTTTTAAGGTCTTTGGTATGGCATGCGGGATCTCTTCTTCGATGTAAGGCTGCTCTACGAACCTACCGGCGTCCCTCTTTGGCAATATCTTAGGGTCTTTCGGTATCTTGTCTACTCGTTCTTGGTGTTCTTTCATTTGATCTCTGAGTGCTTTAGTTTCATTCTCCAGTTCTTCCATCCTCTTTAGAACAACGGTGAGGGCGTTGTCACCTGCATTGTTAGTAACATTGTGAGTTATACCTGGTGTTGGAGGGTCTGGTTGCTCACCCTATTAATCTACTCGTTGCACTGTCTAGGTTCTTGTAGTCTCTGTAGTCGTGCATGGAGTGGTCTTGTTTAGCACACTTGCTAGTGTATCGGTCAGCCATGCTTCGAGGAGCTTTTTCACGGCCGGTGGCATCCCTTCTTCTGTGGACATGGAGGCCCCTTTTCCATATGGTTTTGTTATGCTACAATGGGGGGAGGCGGCCTCTCGCACCTAGGGGAGGCAGTGGATGTCACGTCCTCGCCTAATGTTTCACAGCTCTCATTGATAACATTCATGAGATTGCTAGGGAACTTACCTCTTACTTTAGTCATCTCTCCTTGGTTACCTTCCATGTAGGTTTTTGTACATGCAAAGAAAGAGAAAGATCTTGGGGTTTGCGAGGTTAGTGACTCATGTTAGCTATAGATCTAAAGGAAACTAAACAATTAACTCAGAAATCCCCAAAGACGGTGCCAAACTTTTTGACCAAAAATATAGATCTTGGTTCAATCAATAAGAATTAAATAAAGAAGAGCTAATCTTAGCTAATAATAATATTCTAAAGATAAAGTTATCGGTGTTGTGACAAATAACTAGTATGTTTGTTCGGATGGCAATGAATATAAGCAATAATAATAGTATTCAATGATCTAAGAAAATGGAATATGGCATTAAATAGTAATAAATAGCAATAAATGGCATTTAAGTAAATAAAACGTGTGAGTCATCCAAAAATGGATGAGATCAGTGGATATTCTTTCTGACAATGATAAATGATTGATAAGCTTTGAACACTTAGGTTGTTCTTGGATCCGGCGGAAATGCTTAGACAAGAATATTAGTAAAAAGGTTGTTTTGATATGCTTGCAATAGGACCAGATTCTCTTTATAAAGTCAATGTATTTTTTATAAATGAATATCTCATGTCTCCTATCATTGTGTCTCTTTCTATTTAATTTTAAAATCAATTAGTAATGATATCAGGGAATGGTTTACCCTGCATTTAAGCTCAATCAACTAGAGAGTGGTACCCTATATTAGCAAATACAGCTAGGGATTGGTGTAACTGGTAAGGAGACTAGGGAGTGATGTACCCTATGTCTAAAATATCAACTAGGGAATGGTGTACCCTATCTTGCAAAATATAGCTAGGGATTGGTGTACCCTATACTACCATAAATTTGAATTTTTGATTTTCTTCTTTTCTTTCTTCGTTTTTCTTTTTTTTTTTAGAGACCGAGTAAAATACGGGAAAGAATTTTGAGAAGACTTCCCTTTTTGAGAGTTTTGCTGTTGTAGAGTTGTTTTCAATCTCCACACAATTTCCTTTTGGTGGTACCCACTTCTTACGAGGTTATTTTTGGATTTCACCTATTTTTCTATTTTTCAACAAAGAACAAGCGTTAGTTTAAAATGGTGATTGGTGTTGTGGCCTTGAGTGTTTCAATCACTTGATCTCGACACATCTTCTTTTGATGATGATTTCAACTAGAGCTGGCTGTTTCCTGAATATCAATAGCACTTTTGGCCCCGAGAACCTTTGGTGTTTCAAACATTCGGCATGACGGTTGGTCGCGTAGGGGGACTTGCCTTTTCAAGCTTTATTTTGCCTTTGTGGGAATTTCACTTTTGACTTTTTTCTTCCGAAGTTTTTAATTTCAAAGTTGTTACGCCCCATATTTTCATACGCAAGAGTACGTCATAAGTTAATTGATGTTAGCTCAGAAATGAAATAATCTTTGAAAAGTTTATAAAGTAAGTTAATTATATTACCGTGGAGGGTATAAATATTTAAGATCATGAATATGAAGTACCAAGAGGGTTGGAAGGCTTAGAAGCTAAACGAATTGAAGAAAATAAGTTTCATCGAAAGTCGACAAGTTGGAATGTTATAACTTGTACTTTTGGGATGAGACTAGGGTTCTTAACATTATAAGGAGGTTATGTTATGATTTATTTTAGTCGTATTATAGTCGTGTGTTATGTTTTGAAGTCAAGCGAGTTGTGGAACAAAAGTTGGCAAAGGTCATCACAAGTAACATTTATAAATGTACTGAACATTAGGTCAAATATAGTTGAGCTTTTCTACAAATATAATTAGGATTACGGGTTGATCTACCTACCAAATTGAAGATCTGCGAGTCTAGTTTCTAACTTATATAACTGTTTGTCGATACAACATCAGAATAGAGATATATTCGTATTTTTGCGAGACCGCGCAAGCAACTCCCATGGGACCTACAGAGTCGGTGTAAAACTCCAGCTTATATTTTAGTCAATTCTAAGTTGTTTTAACTCTTTTTTCTCGTCCAAAACAGTTCCTAAACCCTCATCAATTATCTCCAAGGGTTCCTCCATGATTCTAGGGTAAAAACCTAAGATAAAAACATGAATCCAACGCTAGAAATCCCGTGGTGTTTGCTAGATCATAGTTCTTCATCTTGTGGCTACTTTGGAGGTTTCTTCAAAGGTAAGCAACCTCATATTTCATGTTGTTCTTGTTTATTAAGGTAATAATCAGTCCCTCCTTCTTATATATAAGATTTTCAAGGCGAACTACAACTGTTTACATACCAACTTGAACACTAAAAGTTGATTCAAGAAGAGAATATAACACCTATAGTGTTGTGGTGTCATTGAGGATAGTTGTGGGCTGTGATTGGATGAAATTTCATATTTTTTCTACTGGTTAAGGTGAGCATAATATCCTACTACATTTTCTTGAAGGTATTTGTTTGTTGGTCGCATTATTTGAGCAAAATACTATAAGAGGAGACTTGAAATAGTTTGAGATGTTATCATTTTTAATGGACTGTTTTGGAAAGGTTGTTTCCATGAACTATAAAGGATTGGAAACCTTTGAAAATGGCTCTCTTATGATGAAAGTTGTACATGTTGCTGTTGTTAGATTGTTGGGCAGTATGAGGGTGAATTAGGAGATAAATAGGAGGTTAGAATTCCTCCCATTGTACTTAATATCATGCTGGCTATGTTGTTAAGTTAATGAATGAATGAATTTGGGGTTAAAGGGTTCAAAAGGGATTCAATCCAAGCTTGCCGTTTGTCGTGTTAAACAGTAGTTTCGTTGGTGATGTTTAGGCATTTGTTATTATGTAGCTTGATTTGTGTTGTGGTGCTGAAGTATATAGGTGAAGGTTGTATGGGTTGGTATTGGTTGATTGACTTGGTAAAGTAAGGAATACAGGGGAGATGCTGCCCATTTTAATATAAAAATAAGCTTGTCGTTCGTAGTATGATAGTTGCATCTTTCGTAGCTTAACAATAGCATTATTACCATTACTGTAGATTGAAGTGCGACGAGAGGAGTTCAACATGGTTATCAGACAGATTGTGATAAGGTATGTTAATTCACTTCCTTCTTTCTTTTGGCATGATCTAAGTGAAATGAACTTAAATGATACGCTATTTCATACTGGATCTATTCCTAGCAACTAAGGTTGTCCATATTGTTCATTCCTTATAACGTTATTCTAAGCATGTATGTATGATCCTTGAATCCTATTGAGGTCCATATTGATGGTATGGATGTCCATAACATTAATCAAAGCTGCAACAAACCTACGTCACTTCGAAAGGATTAGAACATGATTCCATGAGTCCAGCGTGCACTATATATATGTATCTATTTTACTCTACCGATCCACGCTATAGTCATCCGGGTACGGAACCTACTGTGCAAAAACTGGTCAGTTGGGTTTTACCGAGCTCCACGTGGCTGGGTACGATTCTACGGAGCCTTATGATGGCCGGGTACCTTTTTATCGAGCCTATTATGGACAGATATGATCTGATGATGATGGTGCCCACAGAGGCGTATGTTTTAAAAGTTTATGTGTGTGTATATATATATATATATATATATATATATATATAAATATATGTATCATGCATTTCATGTCAGTAGCCCTCAGAGGCACTCAGATGTTATAGATTGTATCTTCTCTATTTCTCTTTACATTATTGTTCTTATTTATGATTTTCTTCCTTACATACTCGGTACTTTATTCGTACTGACGTCCCTTTTGCCTGGGGATGCTGCGTTTCAAGCCTGCAAGTCTCGATAGAGAGGTTGATAGTCCTCCTAGTAGGCTATCAGCTCAGCGGAAGGTGTTGGTGTACTCCACTTGTTTTGGAGTTGCTTATTTGGTCAGTATGATCTAGACATATATTGATTGGTATGGCGGGGCCGTATCCCGACCTTTAAGACGTTTATGTACTCTTAGAGGCTTGTAGATAGAGGTCTTATATATGGATGATTGTATAGCCTTGTCAGCCTATGTTTCGAGTGTACAAATGATCATGTCGGCCTTATAGGGCCGTATGTCACATGTATAAGTTTCTATATCATGTTGGGTCATCCTATTTCCAGTATTCCCTTATATTTTATTCTGATTATCTCATGACGGACCTTCTGGCCCATTTACCCATGATGGTGTGATAATAAAGATACGTTACATTGGTACTCGGTTGAGTAAGTCACTGGGTGCCCGTCGCGGCCCTCCGGTTTGGGTCATGACAAAAGCATTGGGGAACATTTGGCTTTTCACACTTTGCTATGACGGTTAGTCGCGTGGGACCTAACCTTTTCAACTTTACATGGCCTTTGCAGGCACTTCAATTTGATTTCCTTCTTTTCGAACTTTTCAATTTCAAAACATCGACCAATCATGGCAAGTCGGGATTGACTTGATACCCTTGCCGAGGCTGGGTGCCTTTTGAATATATCAACTCACTTCAAATGAGAGACCTGTAATCGGTCTTGCTGTCTTTTATTTGCCTTATTTTGGAACAAAGTTAGACCGAAAGGGATTCAAAGAAAAACAAACAAAGAAATAGAGAATGAGTTTAAAACAATAGGTGTCCCTTTCGAGGAACCAAAAGACATACTTATCTAGGAGTACATGTGGACTTCATGAACATGACATGCCCTTTAGACTAAATGCCTGATCTGTGTAAACCATCCAACTCTCAGAAACTCATCATAACTTTTTTCTTGAAATCGAGAAACCTTGCCCAGGAATGTGTTGATGCCATGGTTGCGTAGATCCTCTTGTTGATCAACAATGCCCTTTACGGGTTTTCACTAGCTGACCTCTCTCATTTCTCTTCTCGCCATCGCCTTATAGTTCCCTTTGCGGATTTTCACTAATAAGACTCTCTCATTTTTATTTTCTCTACTCACCATCGCCCTACAGTGCCCGTGAGGGTTTTCACCCATAGGACTCTCTCATTTTATTTCTTTCATTTGGTTACATCAGATCCAAGTGACTGTACTCTCCAATTCTTGAACATTCTCGCCAATTGATTGGAAGGACATGAAAAGAATTTGGGTAAAAAACAATTGGATTGAATTACAACTTTGGAACCTTTTGAGCGAAACCATCGCCAAACCATTGTAACATCTGCCTCAGTTTTCACGTTTAGGGAAATGTGGATTTTTGTTTGGTGTGACCGAATCCAAGAATGAGGCTGCCGACGTATCCTTTTCGGAATCAGGTCGAACGTAGTTCAATTAACATGAAATTTTATTTTTGATTTTTGTTTTGTTTTGTTTTCTTTTTCTTCTCTTCTCTATATTTTTTTTTTTTTGCTTTTATTTTTTTTCTTTTTCTTTCTCTTCTTCTTTTTTTTAATCATCATACAAGGTTCCAAAGTGGGTGATAAAGGAAAGGGTAATCAACTCAAAGGGTTTGCAAAAAGGTTGATAGTGTTTGGGTAGCAAGAACAAAAGCCTTCTTCATCCCAGCCGGAGAATATTAATGCTGCATAGAGGGTCAAACATAGTACCTTTTGACTTCATCTGCATTGACATTTGTTTCAGGGACATTTCCTTCGATATTCCCCAGGTACAATGCTCCCTTTGGCAACACTCTTGTGACAATGTATGGACCTTTCTAATTTGGGGAAATATTTTCTTTAGCTTCTTCTTGATGTTGAAGGATATGTTTCAAAATGAGTTGCCCCATTTCAAACCATCTGGGTCATAGTTTCTTACTGTAGGCGTGGGCCATCCTTTGTTGGTACAATTGTCCGTGACAAACTATGGCCAATTATTTTTTATCAATCAATGTCAGGTGTTCTAATCGGGTTTTGACCCCATTCTTCATCCACGATCTCGGTTCGACAATGATCCAAAGAGAAGAAATTTCAACTTCCGCAAATAGTACAACTTCAGTGCCGTAAACAATAAGCAAAGGTTGACACACATTGATATGTGCATAGTTCCATTTGGATTTAGCTTAGGATTATTATTTCAATTCTATTGTTTATTTCCTTAAAAGCCTTATCTTCATTGCATTTTGCTTCTTGATTCATTATTTCGAGGTGTGATAATATTTTAGAATCTGGGCATGAAGTCCGCACCAACAATCATCCCAAATGCGAGACCCGCGTTGCACCAACAAGCTTATTAAGCCAAAAATCAGTCTGCTAAGCATCCAAAACTTACTCGAGCCCCCGGGCTCAAATCCAAACTCAAGATTTTCAAGTTTAAAACTCTTTTTTCCAGCTTTTCACATAATTCGCTAAAATGCCCTTGAGTCACCCAAGACCCCAACCAAACATACGCACAAGTCCAAAATCATCATACGAACCAGTCAGAATCATCAAAATACTGATTCTAGGTCGTTTAACAAAAACATTGACCGTGGTCTACTCTAGTCATTTTTAAAATCAAAAATCACATTTTCTTTAAAAATTCACATTTAATTGTTTTGAAAATCGACACAGACCACACACAAAACTCATAAATCATCATATATAGCAATGAAAAGTATCGGAACATAGATAGAAAAGCTAGTACTCAAAACGACCGATCGGGTCATTACATTCTCCCCCACTTAAACATACGTTCGTCCTCGAACTTGTCAAGAGTCGTTCCAAAGTCGTCACATAGCCAAATGAACTCATCATACCCATACCCATGAGTGATCCTGTTCCACCCCGGTCCATATAAGTCCATGAATACAACCCCGGTTGAAGATTCTTCCTTCGACCTTAGCGTCACAGGGCATGGAACCAATGTCAGGCCCCGAACTCGAGGAGTGCGACCGGCGCTCAATCGAGCAAACCGAGTCGAGCAAGCATAATTTACACCAACCTCTCATACTCATGCATGATTTACCATAACATAATTATATATATACTTTTATATTGAATATATTTAGCTCAATGGCCCATATTTTCTTTCTCATGATGGGTACACAACTTTATAAATAACTGTAAATAATGTGAACATAAATACATGACAAAACTCATATCTTTAATTATATGACCCACAATGTACATGAAGCTTCTATGACAATAGATACCTAAATACATAAAATGAACTAGACCCAAACACCCACTAGAACTGTAGCGGGCTCACCATAAGCTGAGTAGTGAAGAAGATCCCTATCAAAGATCCATATCATCTTGTAGAAGTATACCTGTATTCATTAAAAGATGCAGCGCCTACATGTGTAATAGTACTCGTATGTAAGGCAGTCAAAACAAAATATGAAAATACGGTAACTCAAATAAGAGGCAAATAAAGTACATCAAGAAACTATGAACATCCCATAGAATCATATTTCAAGTCTTATTATACTTGCATCATTCTAAACATCTTTTAGGATCAACTGATCCATATGACTATACGTGGAATGTCTATTTTCACACATTTTAAGGAATTCACCTTTTATCATTAATTAACAAAGTAATTGATCATATTAACTTTATAGTGTAATTGTAACAACATGTATAAACAAGGCCAATGAAAGTGGCACCTTCCTCTCTTATTTATCACATATACATTTCATAGACCGTCCTTAGTGTTCACATATCATATTATACACCTATGCGTCTCATAGACTGTTCATAGTATCACCTATAAAATACACCTATTCAAGGGCTTGGAAATACAACATGAATATGATGAATCATGGTAACAATAAAAGGGCTTAGATACCCATCAACGTTGAGCCAATTTACTAAGAGCTTCCATTAATCATTTATAGATATTAAGTCAGGGATCCTCTATAACCACCTTCACAAAAAGAGTCCCTGCCACCTCACCCCAATATATGTGGGTGAAAGTGTATCACAATACCACAATCCCTACACCAAGAGGTCCTTCCGTCTCACCCCAATATATGCGGGTGGAGGTGTATCACAATACCACAATCCCTACACCAAGAGGTCCTTCCGTCTCACCCCAATATATGCGGGTGGAGGTGTATCACAATACCACAATCCCTACACAAAGCGGTCCTTCCGCCTCACCCCAATATATGCGGGTGGAGGTGTATCACAATACCACAATCTCTACAAAAAGTGGTCCTGCCGCCTCACCCCAATATAAGCGGGTGGAGGTGTATTACAATACCACAATCTCTACACAAAGCGGTCGTGCCGCCTCACCCCAATATATGCGAGTGGAGGTGTATCACAATACCGCATTCCCTACACAAAGCGGTCCTGCCTCCTCACCCCAATATATGCGGCTGGAAGTGTATCACAATACCACAATCTCTATACAAAGCGGTCTTGCCGCCTCACCCCAATGTATGTGGGTGGAGGTGTAATCTCAATCACAATACCATATATAAACCCAAAGCGACATAGTTTGTCATTACATTTAAGGTCGTAATTTCCCATATCATTGGAATACTTCATGCTTATGCCCATCATGGAAAAACACAACTCATTACATTAGCACATGCATGGTAAATCAATAAGTCAATTTCAATGGCACATGAGCCCCATTTCATTTATTAAGGTTCATCATCACTTAGCATAATAGGACATCTCCCTTTCATCTCGTTATTCACTCACTTGACATCTTGAGGTTATTAGCTAGGTTCATTACTCTTGGGGACTTAACAATCGTAGTCATTTACATACATTATTTTCAGAAGCATACAACTATAGTTGAAACCATTGGGACATACAACACCTCATAATTCTCATTTAGGCAACGACCACATTTCATGTTCATACTATCACTTATTTGTACTTGCCATGGGTGATCATATAACATTAAGAGCATTTAAAACATTTAGGAACACCATAGCCTTTACTCATAAGAACGTAGGAGCTTATAACACATTGGAAACAAAAGTACAAATACGTTCATCTCATAACCTTTCACACCATATATCACTTCATTCGTACTTTCAATCACTTACAAAATCATTATTTCACTGGTTCTCTTGGCCATTCATATGATTCTTCTTTCATGTCACAATGGTCGTATTTCATATTCAACACTTTCGTATATTTCCTTTCATAGATCATCATCATAAATATCAACATATAGAATATTCTAAAAATCACAACTTTAGGTTCATTAGTAATGAAGGTTTTAAACACAATAGGTTTCTTTTCAAGAAATGGTGTAAAATGATTAGCAATCAAAGCACAAGTTAAGAGCATAAATAAGTAACACTATTTATTCTTGAAATACTTTTTCCCAAAAAGGGCAATACACAATTTTCACTCACGAATATGTAAGAACGCAAAACACATTGAAAATACTCACAAAGCATAGAATTAGTTTAAAACAGCCACATATGAGCATGACTTGAGTACATAAGCTTTTAAGCAAATCTATTTTCGAAGTCAATTTGGAATATTTGAATCAAGACTCATTTATTAACCTTCTCACATCATTTTATTTCATCGGCACTATTAACCACAAGTATAACTTTCATTATCGGTACGGTGGCCACACTTTACCTTTTCAACACACTCCTTTCACTTTCAAGCAGCTTTATAGATTATCAACATTAAGGTATTTCAAATCAAGACTTTAGGTACACCTTTGAGCAATTAAGAGTCTTAAGCACATCGAGGTTTTCTCACACAATTTGGCATAATAGCCTTCGTTTGAACTTGGCTTAAAGTCAAAAACATTTTTAATGCACATCCCATACATTGGACACATTCTCAAATTATAACATAACATGATAAAAGTAATTGGGATACATATTGAACATATAGCTTTCAACACAAGCTTATTCGGAATAGCCAATTTTATAATGAATAACTCGGGACTTACATAAATTACATGAATACCGTGGGATTCAATTCTAAGAGAAGAGTTTAGCCATCATACCTAAAATTCATCCCTTAATGATACTACAATGATCCATAACACAAAGCAATTTCAATCTATAATAACAACATCCAATGGGACCAATATAAGTAACAAATTCCATAATTTAGGCCATTTAGGCATTTTATAAAATACCTAATAGGCATGAATATCTACACCTCTTAACAATAGAATTAGTTCATCCAACTACTACCATTTACCAACAATTTATCTGTCACGCCCTAAACTCGGGGAGCGCGACTGGCGCTCAATCTAGAGAACCCGGCCGAGCAAGCCTGTTAGATTTTCTTCTATCCAAACTCATCCATGAATAAAGAGGAGATGTAGTCCATTAATCAAACACTGAAAAGACTTTATTAACAACTTCCTTTTTATTCCCATTAGCAGCTTCATTCATAATATCCAAAATATTACGAGTTTATAGAATTAATAAAAAACATGATTTCTAAATACCAACATTTCTAGTCTAATTCCCAACATCAACCACAACCCACAACCTGTCTACGGAGCCTCTAAGTACAATAGAAGAGTAATATGAAAATGCCGGCAATAAGGCCCCGGCTATACCTCAAAACACAGTACATAAGAACCAAAAGATACATGACCCCGAAATGAAGTGGGGCTCACCAAATCAGCTGAAAAGAGTGTACTGCTATCACTGATCAAATCTGCCTGCTGTAGAACCACATGCATCCATTAAAGATACAGCGCCCCTGGCAAAAGGGACGTTAGTACTGTCGAATAGCACTAGTATGTATAGCTAAAAGTCTTCTTTCAAAATAGAATGCCCATATAAGAAAAGACAATACATAGAAACAGCAAGTCACAATCAATAATATCCAAATGTCCAGTTAAAACATAATAAATTTTCAAAATACGAACTTCATATACAATTTTGGTTGGGAAATCATTAGCACCAATATACTACCGTCTTTGTTAGCACGGAGTCCGATCACGCCTGATCGCCTAGGCCACCTCCCCACGAACAATGTGGTTTGACACGTGATGCGAAAGAAAGTTATTACCAAGAGTAGTACCACCATGTGCGCAATATGGCATCCGATCTCCACCTGATCAGTTAGGCCGCCTTCCCACATTTGCCGTGTGGGTTGACTTTTCCAATCCACAATAGTTACCAGTTTCATCCCAATTAAAGGAAATAATATCACAATTTCTCCAATATTTCAATTTCATCCCAAATAAGGAAAATAATCACAATCCACCCCTACACCGATACGTATAGTTTCAGGTGTGGTATGACCCACCCTTCCTCGATTTTGCTAATGATACTCCCAAAAAAATATTTTTGATTTTTTTTGCACACAAAGGTAACATAAATACAATTGTACTCACCTCAACATCTTTCACATTGTATAAATTCTTATTAGTATTTCCAATCATTCAAAACGACAATATTTCCTTGGCTCATTTGGTAATTCACAAGATTCTTTATTCATGGCACGATGGCCGTATTTCGTATTCCACACTTTCACCTCTTTCAATTTGAAAGATCACCATCAAATATCAACATACAGAATATTCCAAAAATCACAACTTTAAGTTCACTAGAAATGAACAATTTAAGCACAATAGATTTCTTTCCGAGAAATGGAGTAAACTAAGCAATTGATGCGTAAGTTAAAATCATCAACAAGTAACACACTATTTATTCTTGAAATACTTTTCCCCAAAAAAGGGCAATACACAATTTCCACTCACGAATATGTAAGAACGCAAAATACATTGAAAATACTCACAAAGCATAGTATTTGTTAAAACAGCCACATATGGCATGACTTGAGTACAAAACCTTTTAAGCAATTCTATTTTCGAAGTCATTTTAAAAAAATTGAGTCGAGGTTCATTTCATAATCTTTATCACATATTCTCATTTCATTGGCACCACTACCCATAACTATAACTTAAATTTTTGGCACGTTGGCCACACTCTATATCCCCAATTCACTTATTTTACTTCCAACCATCTTTATAGATTATCAACAATAAGACATTTCCAATCAAAACTTTAGGTACACATATGAGTAATTAAGAGTCTTAATAATATTGAGATTTTCTCACATAATTTGGCATCATAACCTTCATTTGGAACACGACTAAAAGACATAGCATTTTAATACACATTTCATTCTTGAACACATTCCCAAAGGATAACATAATGTGATAGGAACATTCAGAACAAGTTTTGATTACACAATTCTTATCACTTTGATTATTGGGGACAATCGAATTTATTGGAAACAATTCGGAACATAGAATAAGGAATTTGAGACAACCATACTTGGAACTTTTGGGAACATCATGGAATTCAATTCTAAGAGAGAAAGTTTAGCCAACACACCTCGCTTTGAGCTTTTCTTAAATTACTACAATGTTCCATAAATTCTTGCAATCCTAATCTATTTTGAGACATAACAAAATTGAACCATAATTAGGAAGATATTCATGGTCTCAGCTCATTTGAGAATTTTATCAAACACTAGGTGTGCAAATTTAACTACAAATGTTTTTCTACAAGATTTCCTTCACTCCACAACCCAATATTTACTTATTTGAGCTCAACAATCTTCCCACAAACCTTATTAGTTCAAGCATGTATAAATAATACTCTTACACCCAAGAATCATACTCCCAATCATCCATCTTTTACCCCAAACTCGAAATTGAAGACTAGGGGTTTGAATCTTATCTCTTAGATGAAGATCTTGTGATTGTCTTCCTTGATTCTTGAAGATTGGATGATTACAATGTTAGGTTTCCTCCTTCTCTCTCTAAAATGCTCTTACATCGCTCTAAAACCCTCAGAAAAATACCCCAAAATAAGCCCCAAAGGCTATTTATCAAAATGGGACAGGGTTATGAAAATAGAAAGATTAACCCTCCGAAATCAGGTCTGCGGTCGCATCATGGACCACAAAATGGGTATGCGGGTCGCATAATACACCGCAAAATCGATGCCCAGAACTGGGTTGTGCTGGCCAGGTCTGCGACCAGTTTTGCGGTAGCATAACCACTTTTGCGATCGCAGAATTGGCCGCAGAATCACCTTCTACCAGCCTTTGGTAATTTGGTCATAACCTCTTGCAGGTGTGTCAAAATGATGAACCGTTTGAAGTATTAAAAACTAGACACATAGAACTTTCTTTTGATAGGTAATACATCATATAACTCTCCATATCATAAGAGTAATGCTTGTTTGAAGTTAGGTCCTGTGCGAATTCACTTGAAACTTTATCCCATCATAAAATTTTCAACTTGACTTAGCCTTGGGGATCTTCTTAGATCATAAACCATTATTAATGCACCTCATACATATATTATCATGATCAATTGATATCATTCATATAATAGTCATTATCTGCACACAAAATAATATAATTAACGCACATCAACTTTCTTAATAGCGCTTAAGTACTTCAAAATTTTCTGGGGTGTTACATTCTCCCCTACTTTAGAAAATTCATCCTTGAATGTTTTACAAGTCCCTTCTAAGAATAGAGTTACCATCATTTTACCTCCAATCATTATACATAGGCACTTATTACGACCTTGAGTGTATACACGAGTGAACTTGAGTGACATTCGACATTGAGTGATACACGTGAGGGAGTTACTAGTGAGGTCCTTAATTTATACTAACTTTTTTTGTCTTAAATATGTGTTCCATAGGTACAATAAGTTACAAGGAAAGTTTGGTGGTTCAAATTGAAGGAGTACATCTAGTAAACTCACTACTTGTAGGGCTTCTCATGGGCATTACTACGATGATTATGGGCTAGAGAAGTGTGGAGTAAATTCATAGTAAGTGTTAACAGACATAAGGGCTACACTCTACTAGTAAATGAAAGTTATATTAATTTTATTAGTCCTATTTTAGTAAAAAGATTGGGAATTATTTGTAGAAACAAGGTGACGCCTGACGATAAGGAGGGCGTATGGATTGTTAAAGTGGTTCGAGTTCTTATTTAGCATGGATATGATGAAGAATATGTTTGGTGTGACGTCTACCCTTTACGTGGATGTCATATAGTATTTAGGGATCCTTGGTTTCATAATAAGGAACTTGAATATAATGAAAGGATGGGAAGATACTATCTTGGAATGAATGAAAGATTGTATGACTTCATTCTTTTGAGTCAAGAAAGGGACTTTTGGCTAGAAAACAAGTCAAGAATGAAGGTTTGAAGCTTGATGAAAAGCAGCATGCTTCTAGCATTGCCAAATTGAAACTTGAAGTCAAGATTCTTTCGAGTGACTCAGTGAGAACTAGTGAAGGGTCTTCCTATAAAATGGAAGCCAGGATGGAATAATTGTTGAAAAAATTGGGAGTTTTGTTCAATGATATCAAGGAAGTTAGATCTTCATTAAAACTCGAAGAATAATTGATAGATGTGTTAGCGGGTATCAATCATTTGCCCATGGAAGATCCAAAGAATGAGCATGAGTTGCAAAACGAGAGTGGATTGTCAATAGGAGAAAAAGAAAATAGTGAGAAGAAAAGAGAGAAGGGTGAGACAAAACAAGAAGAGACTAGAGAAAAACAAGAGAGTGTGAGTGAGAGTGTATATTATTCTAACTCTAACCTTCCTAATTCTTTTTTCTTTAGTTATTTGGACTCATTTGTAGGTTCTTTTGAAGGTGAGCACGAAAATGACTTAACATGGGAAAGACTTGAAGAATTGAAGGAACCAAAGGAAATAGAAATTCCTACTTCAAGTAAGCAAGTGAGCTTAAATTTAAAAGACCAAGGTAAAGAAGTTTCTATAGTTTCTTCTCAACGTAAAATGGCTAGTCCTAAGTCTCTAGTTACTTCAAATGACATTGTTAGTAACTTGATTGTGAGTGAGTCTTATAACTTGTGATATTAATGATTCTTTACTTTGTGTTGACATGCAAAAGGAAATTTATGATAATATACTAGTTGAATATGATTTGGGAGCTAAATTCGTTAATGATTGTGAACTTGAAAAGCTTCAAACTAGTGTTGTGCGTTTCGTTGGGAATCATGATTTTGTGGGTGTTTTCTTGAATGTTTGCGATAAAAATGAATTTATTTCTTCTTTAGGTACAAGAAACACTTTTAAAAGTAAAAATTTGAGAGAGTATGAATGTCTCTTGGTTAATGAAAGTGAATTGATGAGATTTATTGATCCGTCTTTGGATAATTGTTCCAGTTTTCAAGTAAGTCAAGAACTTTGTATGTTTGAAAGTGAGCTTGAATCTTTCAAGCTTGATGTAAATGATTCTTGCATATATCTACTTGGTGAAATTGAGTAGGATGAATCTACTTGTTTGAACAACCTAAATCCTTCTTTCTTTATTGTTAAGGATATCAATGCAGAGTTTTATTGTTCCTTTGAAGAGGAAAATCTTAATGAGGAGTTAACTTGTTTCTTTGAGAAGGAAATTCCTAATGATATTCTCAAGGATGAAGAGGTTTTTGATAAAAAGGGAAGTGAGTTAATTGATGATAGCTTTAGTGTTAATTTCTCTACTTTACGCTTTGATAATACATTTTGGTCAGGCTTTATAAATGCTTCTAGGATGAAATGCAAGAATGATCAATTTGAAGCATGGAATAACTTCTTTGATTTTAAATGTTATAAATCTTCTTGCGGTGACTTCACTAATATCTTGAACTTCTTGTGAAGGATTATCAAACGGGGAACCATAAGAGAGACAGATGATTGAAACTACCATTTGGGCCAACAAAAGGTTTTGAAACTTTAATGTTTATACAAGGAAATAATGGTATGTTTGATTGGTTAGTGCTTATTTTTGGGCTTTCTAAATCCATAGAGGTAATTGGCTATTCCCTTCATTTTAGTAGTAGCAATTTTGTACTTATTGACCATGATTTGTTGATGTTGCTATTATATTCATGTTGTGAGTTGCCAAGTGGCCAACTTAAAGATAATTTGGGAATAATATTTGTGTTTGATCCCGGTGATTTACTCTATGATTGTAGGTTGCAATTGAGCAAGATGTCCATTATTTTGTTGGAAAAAGTATTTTTTGTTGATTTTAAAGATGCTTGGTTATATATATACTACAAGAGCGTTCACTTTGATGTATGCGGTAGATATATTTGGATTAAAATGGTGCATGAGTCTTATTTTGAAGTGTCTTTACCATGCTCAATTCTTTGTAAGCATGAAGTGCTTGATGTTTTGTTTCTTTGTGATAAGAAGTTCTTATGGAAACATGAGCTTGATTATTTTGACTCTTGGCATGAAGTGACTTTGAATAATAAGATAGTTAGTAGATCTAAATATGATTTATACATGTGGTATGGTTCTATGTTTGGACTACCTAATTTATTTTCCTTGTCTGTTAAGTTCATTAGAGTCATACTTTGTGCTTACTTGGGAGATTTTATGACTCCATGTGATGATGTTTTGTACATAATATTTAGAGGAGTCTTTGTGCCTATTAGGAAGAATTGGGTCAAAAGAATGCATGGGCACTTTTTTGTTTTATCATTACCATGCATATATTTGTCTCTTGATGAGTATATACTAGTCCTCATTCCTTTCCATATTTTGCAATGTTCGAATTCGAGGATGAATTCTTTTCAAGAAGAGGAGGATGATACGACCCAAGATAGCCAACATGCGCTTTGGATGTCAATTGATGGCTACTTTCGCATTTCGCATTGGAGGCTATGTGTGTAATTTGCCATCAATTGAATACTACATGTAATTGGAGGCTATACTTATAATAAGTGACTACAATTAGTTCCTTAGAACTAGCTTAGGAGTATTTGGGTCATTTGTATCAAGTACCCAATCTAGTATAAATAGCCCTTAAGGCTTTCATTTTAGGGAGACTAATTTTGGATGAATGATGACCACTCTTTTGAGATGTGTAATTGTGGTTTGCCATTATTGATGACAACTTTATTCAAGGTATGTTTTTCAAGTGGAATCACACCTCCACTTGAAGGTATTCATATAGTTTAAGTTCACTTTGTTATGTAATTGTTGGGTGATTGGCCTTTATCAATTTTTTTTCAGTTACTACTTTGTTGGGTTTATTGTCAAATTCTATCCTTTATCTTTAATTTCTTGTCTTCCGCATTCAGATTCGTGTCAATATGACTAAGTCAAAAATCACCATAAAACCTATTGGAACAATCAAAGCACGATTTCGGGGTCATTTACACAAAAGTCAAACCTTTGTCAACTCTTACAAATTAAGCTTCCAAAAATGGAACTAAGTATTCCAATACACTCCGAAACCTTTCCGGGACCAAACTAACCATTCTCGCAAGTAATAAAATAACAACCAAATATACGAGAAGCATCAAATGGGTAAATTGGGCTCAAATACACAAAATAATCGACAAGTTCATTACATCTTTAAGGAAGAAGAAGGAATTCGACTGATAGTATACACTACAACAACAACAACAACAACAACAACAACAACAACAACAACAACACAGTATAATCCCACTAGTGAGGTCTGGGGAGGGTAGTGTGTACGCAGACCTTACCCCTACCCTGAGGTAGAGAGGCTGTTTCCAAAATGACCCTCGAAATTCTTCCCTCCAAGAACTCCCCACCTTGCTCTTGGGGTGACTCGAACTCACAACCTCTTGGTTGGAAGTGGAG
>AWOL01S0075083.1:4768-15325 GCA_000715115.1 Nicotiana otophora | reverse complement strand
TTGCTAAACCAGCTGTGATATAAACCAACTTATCAAGATGAACTGTCTTGAATAGAAAATCTGAAAATTATACTCTAAATTAAATTATTGAGCAAGTTACCTCACAAATACCAGGTTGCAGGTTACTAATAATCGCACATGTAACCATCTCATAGATGCATCTTATGTGGTATACATGGCAGGTAAATGGGCTCATATTCACCCTTGATATTTTCAGAATTCATGGGATTTAATCCCAATTTTAGTTGGTCTATTAATTAATAAGAACAAGCAACATAAGAGAATTCGTAAAGAACTTTCTAGTTCTTTAATATCTACCCATGTGAATTCTCTTTTATTTTTACACATTATACTTAAATTAACATGGCTAAACCAATTATACCAACTGAATAAATTATCAATATTGATAAACTTCAGGTTTACACCATGACGTGTGCAATTATGAATAAACTCCAAGTTTATTATGATATGAGTTTTTATATCAATAAACTTGTACTTTATTGTGACATTCTTTTGTTTGTGTAGTACAAATTGGAGAATAAAGCGGGTAGCTTTTCACATACATATTACCCCGCTACAAGTTGTAGTAATAGAAGATATTAAATCTTTCCTTTCTTTATAGTCTCAATATAACCAATCGCTTTCGCGAATACTTTAGAAACTAAATAAGTTTCTTAGAGACTTACTACAACATAATGCCTTATTGATAATCAATTTTGTTCCTCCAAAATAGTAATAATTGGCTCTTCCAGAGCTTTCAATTAATTTTATACTACCATATATTCATCAATATCCATATGGTGAATATCTCTTTTAAAGAGAAAGTTATACCATTATGGTTATGGACAAACTTATATGCAAGATCTGTTTCTTGCATTACCATTGTCTTTTAATAATCACATTGCCGAAATATTTTGGCATACCATAAGTACGTGACCAATGACCATTTATGCCATAATAATGACATTATTTTCTTATTTTCTCTCAAACCTCCTTCTAGAGGTGAGTGTGGTATATACCACTAGCACACTCATATTCTTCCAAAAATGAATATGTATTCATAAATCACATGTTATCACATTCACATCATGAATTGACCATAATCATCTATATGTGCTTTACAAAATCTCATGTAAAATCGATGACAAATATTACTTTCACAGTTTGACGGATTATTTTGAGAATACTTATTGTTCTCATTACCACAATGATGACGATTATAATTTCGTCTATTGCCACGTCCACATCCATTGATACATTCATGGTAATAATTTTATCTTTTTTCAGACGTATCACATACTGCTATCACATTCTCTTAAGGAAATGAGAATGAAGCACATTCAATGGGACGAGTTTTCACTTCTTGTGCTCACAATCATACATGAATTTGATCATGGCAAGACATAGAAATTTAACCACTTTGGGTGGTTATAATTTCTTACAAACTCTATTAGTGTTATAATCAAAATTTATTGTCTTTGCTTGTATTTAAAATCAAATTATAGAATTTCAAGAATTTAAAAGAGAAAAATAGGTAAAAATACTTACCTTCAATCCAGAATTATTACTGAAGGAAGTTCAAATATCAATTGACAATCATTATGCTCAATATTATGTAAAAGTTGAGCCCCATACATATATCTCAAAGCCCGGTGACCAAAACAGATGCCTCTACTCAATTGGTTAGAGTCTCGTGCTGATAATGTGTAATGAAACAATAAAAGAAGAAGAAGAGTATTGGAGAGAAAAGTAAAGAGAAAGAATTCTTATTGATTGGAATCAATTACAATGTAATAGACCCCTCTATTTATAGGGAAATAACGACTTAGCCACTAAGTAACAAACCCTAAAATCTCTCTAAAACTAGACATTCACCATAAATATAATTCTATTTATAACAATATAAGAATTATATTGAAGTTATATTCTACTTTAAATGTCATTTTGACTATTTAACAAAATTCAGAGGGTTATGTTAGCACATAGGAAGTTTTCTTGGAAATATACTAGAAAATATGTTCCTTTGTTATTACAAAAAAGAGCCCCAAAAGATTCGCATTGAACATAGGAATTAAGTCAAAGGTCATCAACACCAGAAATTGATTCATGATTAATTCTCTTAAATTTCTATTTTATTATTCTTTCTATTTTATTTGTTGCCTTTAATACTTAAGCAATTAAACACAATTCATTATACAAAATCTGATTTGCCTTCTTATTAAAGCATGTAATTGAATTTGCATTATTACAATACTAAATATGTTATCCATAATGAATCCTTTCATAGTAACAAAATCCAATAGATTTCAATAATATAATATAACATTAAATTTATTTCTTAAATAATACACTCTATCAATACTATAAAATGACCCTCAATTTTGCTCTTTAACACACAAACACAAAGTTCTTCATATACACAAAAGAGAAAATCATGTCCACCACATATTTCTTTCTCCTATTCATTGCTATAGTGGTTTTATCAACTTTATCCAAAAAAGAAAGAAATCTTCAAAAGTTTGCTTTTGTGTGTGCGCGCGTATGCATATATATATATAAATTGTTGAATCTCCTAGAATATCTTCTTGAATTCCCTTGATTAAATTTGGTCGGTTTATAATGAATAATTGTTTTTTATTTCAAACAGAAAAATTCAAGGAGAGAAAATTGGCTTCGAGACACNCTTTATCCAAAAAAGAAAGAAATCTTCAAAAGTTTGCTTTTGTGTGTGCGCGCGTATGCATATAATATATATAAATTGTTGAATCTCCTAGAATATCTTCTTGAATTCCCTTGATTAAATTTGGTACGGTTTATAATGAATAATTGTTTTTTATTTCAAACAGAAAAATTCAAGGAGAGAAAATTGGCTTCGAGACACAACATATTTGTAAAAGAGAAATTTCAACGTTATGAAAGCAATTCGACACCTCAGAATACAAAACCAAGTTAAGAGTCCATTGTCTTTTGCCTCGCCATTGGAATTATTTCCATGTCGATTTCCTCTAATTGAGCAAGAAATTCGAATCTAATTATTGGAAAAAAGAAGTTTTGGATTTTCATTAGAGGTATCAAATGGGCAAATTGGACTCATGTTTTGGACAGCTCAAAATTGGTCGAGCCAATAAATGAACGGGTGAAATTCAAAAATATCGAGATTTACAAGTGATAATTGAAAAAAAGTCACAGTTGCAAAAGTAATCGAAATTTAGTCACTTTTCATATAAAGATAAAGCTGAACAAAAATACTGTTCAAAATCCAGAAAATATTCCAACATAATATGCTGGAAGTTCATACACAAATGCTCCAATCTGCAGTATATTATGTTGGAACTTTCTGTGTTGCAGCAAAATAGTGGCTATTTTTTAATGACTTTGCAAACGTTGACTATTTTTCAATTACCAGTCCAAAAACTGACTAGCTCGTGCTATTTTAACTAAATGGACGGGGCATTTACTTGGGCTGAGATACGTTAGGTTAAGATGGGCTAAAATTTGGGCCATAGCCCAGCCCACCCAACTCTTACCAAGTTTTAATTAATGTGTTTTATTTTCTTATGAGTTGTTTAATTACCAAATAAGACTTTTTTTTATGGTTATATATAACGTACCAAACAAAATAAATTAGTTTAAAGATATTATAGCAAAGTTGCTCATAATTAAATTTGGGCTAACAATCAGCCCAACTTTTTATGGGTTGAGATATGTTGGTCAAGATGGGCTAAGTTCAACAATTAGGGGGAAATGAGCCGCCTAACCTTGGGCTGGTTGGGCGGGGTTGGATGAGTTTGGGCTTAAATTGCCACTTCTAATTTTCATAAAAGTTTCTTTTTAATGTAGTGATGTGAAAATTTACTAGAAAATCTCGAAAAATAACATCCAGTGCACAAAGCATATCACATTTACGTATGGTCGAAAAAACGATGCACCCCAAGGGGTGTGATGTAGACAACCTACCCTTAGTAGCAGAAGCAGGAATTTCACCAAGGAGATTCAAAAAATAAAAGAAGTAAACACGTAAATTAAGAAGCTAAAGAGATTCAATACCTAATATATATATATATATATACATGAAAAAAAAATAACTTTATACATATAATGTAATTTTTGGTGAAGTCGCTAAATCCCCTTCCACCTACCTAGCTCCGCCCCAGCCTACCCTAATGCAAACATTAATGACTACTTTCACGGCTCGAACCCGTGACTCATAGATCACACGAATACAACTTTACTGTTACTTCAAGGCTCCTCTTCTTACTAGAAAATCTACATTTAAAAATAAATGTATTTTAGCCCATTGATCAACTAAGTTGTTCAACTTTGTACTAGCTATGCACGAGTGTAGGAAAATCAAACTTGTTCTGCTGAAAACAAATAGAGATTTTAAGCTAGGATGCACGATGTTTCTTTTGTAGTAAATTAAATGACCTATCGTGATTTTTTAAGGTTGTTATCAAATATATAAAAAATAGATTAATCTAAATTTAGTTAATAATTAGATATTTGAAAACTACTTAGATATATGGGAGTTTTTGCATTCGGTCAAATATTACTAATGTTTTGACTATCCAAATGTTAAGTAGGATTTATTTAATTTCAGATAGGGAAGTAACATTTGTCATTTCAATGAGAAAATTATTAACGTAGTACTATTTTCATTTTTTCATACCACATTCATAACTTATTTAAAGGAAAAAAGAAATACCATTTCGTACATTTAAGTGTTCGAAGAAAATTTCGCTAAGCATAGATGAAAATTGAATTAAGGGGAAAAAGATATTTTTTTCTAGAAAACCAAGCCTTGAAGATTCCATAGGGACATATCTCCTTGTACCGTAAATCAACTAATTGGTATTCAACTTGAAAGATATATAAAGGGAAAATAACTAATTGTTGTTCATTTTGAAAAGAAAATAAGTATTATCAAAATCGAAAAAAATATTAAATGTCATTTTGACTATGCAACGAAATTTGCAGGTCCAAGTTGGCTCTGTACAAACTTTAAGGGGGTCAGTTGTCCCTATCTGACACTCTTGGGATGTTTTCGCAAATAAACATTAGAAAATATGTTTCTTTGTTATTATATATTAAAACAAGCCCCAAAAGATTTCGCACTGAAAATACAAAGAAATGAAATAAAAAAGGTCATCCACGCCAGAAAAATAAGACTCGTGATTATTCCCTTAATTTTTATTTTATTATTCTTTCAATTTTATTTGTTGGCTTCAGTTATGCTTAAGCAACTTAAAACAATTCATAATAAGAAATCTGATTTGACTTTTTATTAAAGCATGTAATTAAATTTGCATTACTAAAATACTAAATATGTTATCCATGATGAATTGTTTTTGGTAACAAAATTTAGTAGATTTCAATAATGTAATATAACATTAATTTCTCTCTTAAGCAACTTAAAACAATCATAATATGAAATCAGATTTGACTTCTTATTAAAGCATGTAATTAAATTTGCATTACTAAAATACTAAATATCTTATCCATAAAGAATCTTTTTTTTGGTAACAAATCTAGTAGATTTCAATAATGTACTATAGCATTACATTTCTTACTTAAATAAGACACTCTATTAATACTATAAAATGACCCTCAATTTTGCCCTTCAACACAAACATAAAATTCTCCATATACACAAAAGAGAAAATCATGTCCACCACATATTTCTTTTTGCTATTCATTGCTATAGTGGTTTTAGCCACACCCTCACTAGCTCAAAATGAAATTACCATGTTATATGAGCAAGATGAGGTGCTACATCGTTATAGCATTGTTGATTCTGCACCTACACCGTATTCAGAATTATTTAATGAAGAGTTAAAGCATAAACACGAGCACAAACACAAGCATCATCGCAAGTTATCACCATCTCCAGCAGAAGCACCAGAAGAGCACAAACACAAGCATCATCGCAAGTTATCACCATCTCCAGCAGAAGCACCAGAAGAGCACAAACACAAGCACAAACATGAACATAAACACAAGCACAAACGATCACATTCACCTTCTGAAGCACCAAAGAGCGACTCCGAACCATCTTTTTTGGCTAATTTTGGCTTTAATTTATTTTGAGTAAAATGGAAAGATTATACTTGAGATTGTTTACTATGGACATCTCAATCTATCTTGGTGAAATGTAATAGTTAAGTGTTATATCCATCAAAAGTTAAGTTCTAATATGTGATTTATATCAATATTGATGACTCACATCCATTTGTTTAATTTGTTATATTCGTTTAGACTAGAGTTGTTTATAATACACAGTTTATTTTTTTATTTCAAAAAAAAAAAGTCAAGGACAAAAATTTTACAACCTTTTTTCAAAAACAGGAAAAATCAAAAACTTCTTCAACTCGAAAGTATTTATTCAAGTACTCTGAATTTTTTTTTTCTAAAGATTTGAAAAAACTAACCTTTTTTGTAAACATCATCAAACGAACACCACTCCGTGTTTACCCTAAAAAACGGATAACAATTAAATTTATATGTGGTTTTAAGGATATGCAGATTAATTCAATACAAATGATAAATTGTGTTAGATTAAACAGATAAATGACGTAATAGATTGTCAAACCACTTAAGGGAGTGATTTCGGACTCAATAACAACCTTGATGAAATGCCTGCCCTCAATCCCGGATTCACTCTAAGTACAATTCCATAAAAGGTAAAAATCTTTTGTTTAACTAATCACCGATTTTCTGCCGATACGTGCCGAGATTCATACCGTGATATCCGGTTGGTCACGGATATCACAGCCTTTTGTTGATCATGCTCGATTACCTGGTACTACTCTCCGAGGCCTTTGGGATTCGAACCGAACCGGGGATCATAGCCCCGATACTCCCGAGGCCGGGTGTTTTGCTTGGACCCTGGCTCGAGGGGCTCCTTGTCGTGATTCTGGTTCCTTGCCATCACGTCTCTTGCTTTGTTTGCTTCATCGGAAGCCGAGATGTCTCATAGGCTCGATTTTACCCGTATACAGATAGTCCCCTCGTTTCTCCGAGAGTAAGTTCGCGCTGAGAAACGACATGTGCACTTCGATTTCTTCTCCAACACGCTGTAACAGCAACGACAAAAAATTCGAAACGTCCCGTCAGTCGTGTCATAAATACTTCCATCCTTCATTCATTTTTTTACCGTTGACCATACTTCTACCTTCGTACCTTCATGATATCACTGCCTCTCTTCATACCCCAACATTTTTACCTTAGTTCTTCAAGATTTTTCAGCAAATTGCAAGTTTTCATTTATCTTCTACCCAAACCGGCGAGCTTGATTTTCTTAGCAAGCTTTTACCCTTCATCTTCCAATCTTCCTTCTCACTTTTCAAACTTTTTTCCAGATAACAATGGCAAAGACTTTCGAGACTGCTCCCCAAAAATGTTGCTTCTTCTTCTTCACGGCCAACCACCGAAGTCGAGGAGAAAGCTCCCGATGTGGTTGACCTAGAGAGGTCTGCTCTGGGTGCAGCTACCGATGAACCGGCAACCAAGCCTCCCTTGAAAATGTTCGTCCCCGGGGGGTGTTTGATCGCGGACAACTTTAAGGTCGAAAAGCCCTCATCGGTGCAAGGCCGATAAGAGGCAGAATCTAGGTACATTTGCTCCATCACCAAGGCAGTCCTTCCTGCGGTTCGTAAGGACTACAGTTGGGTGGATAAGGACATAGAATCCCTGGGCCCGATGATGACATTACAACTCATGTGGATGGGTATATGAGTGTTTACAATTATCCCTTCACACTGGGCCCGGTGGATCTGGTTATTCTGGACTTCTGTTGGACGTATGAAGTATGCCTCAGTCAGATCTACCCATCGCTGTGGAGGATCATAATCCTCTACCGATTCTTCGTGAACAAAATCGACTCCTGCTTGTTCACCAGCGATCATCTACTCTGCCTGTACAGTCCCTGAATATTCTGCGAGGGAGAGGGTGGGGGGTACTGATAAAGCTCGTACGCTGGGCTAGAAAAGCCCTATTTTCAAGCATCGATGAGGACCGGGATCGGGGCTGGCAGGGACGCTTTGTCCGGGTGAGAACCACGGACTTGATCCCTACCGAGTTCAGGCCATTCCCCGAGAAGTGAAATGTATCACGTAAGCATAATTTCTTTTAAATGTCGATTTTATGTTTTATCTCCCTTTTTCTCATCGGTATTTGCTGCGGTGCAGCCCTTGCTCGAGTCCTAAACGCCATTCCTCGGCTCAAGGAGTGGATCGAGGGCATTTGCTCGAAGATGTCTTATTCTGAGCGCTCGTGGCATGAACTCTCGAAGGTCCACTGGGAGGCCCGTTCCCACGGTACTTTCCCGAATAGGTAACACTAGGCTCCCCTTTTCAGCACCATGTTCTCATTCCCTTTCTTTTATTTTTGCAGGATTGCCTAAGACCGTTGAGCTTATGCCTTTAGTAGGGGGCGAAGACCTGTCCGTCGATCATTCTGCTTTGGGGAAACCTGGGGCCGCAGCAGGATAGAAGAAGAGAAGGAGGGCTCCTAGTTCCTCGAGTTTAGAGAAAAAGAGGCCAAAGAGAAGGTTGGCATGTAAGCCAAATGAGAGTTCTAGCTCCCGAGCGCCTAACTCGTACTCACTTTTCCAGCTTAGGGACGAGCCTGAGGAAGGTGATGTTTTTGTGGCTTGTAAGCCGTCCTTCCCCGAAGAGCGGGTGGCAGCCAAGGGGGAAACAACGGAGGCTGATCCCCCTCAGGTTCAGGAGGCCGATGTAGATGTGAGGGTCGAGACCTCTCGAGGCGCCGGCTCCGCTCCGCCCGGTGTCTTAGAAATTTCAGGGTCGCATTCATTCACTGAGTCTATATTTGACGAATCTCGAGCGACGAAGAGAGATCCAACGAAGGGGCCCATGGTGCGGATGATCCTATCTGTTCCTTTTCTGAAGGTGTGGACTCAACCACCCTGGAAGACTTATCCAGGTTAGGTGATTTGGAGGTGCTAAGGAAAGACCCATCTTCAGAGGTCGGCGGGCTAAACTTGAGCCCAAAATTAATCAACTGGTTCCCTGCCCCGAGCATGGATCCCAATCGAAAGCGGTCAATAATCATCACCATCCCGGAGGATGCCTGGGTTCTTTCCGCTCCCATTGGAGTAGCTAGCTACCTCCGGTTTTGTGGTAACCGAAGAAGACCATGTGAAAATGAACGAGGTGGATATGCCGTGCTTGTTCAACAAAGCACAATAGGTTCTGAACCGGGTAAGGCGTCATTACACTCTTTCATCTTCGGATTTAGTTTTTGATATCTCTCATGCCTTTTCTTTTTTTATATTTTTGCAGGCATCAGTACTTCATCATGAATCTTTTCTCCGATACCGGGCTGAGGTTAACCAACTCGACGCTGAGGTCAAGGAGTTTACTGAGAAGAGGGACATGTATAAGCTTCTAAGCAAGCAATGTGAAGAAGAAGTTAAGAGTCTCCGGTCAGAAGGAGCATGCCGATTGTAACGACCCGATTTGTCATTTTAAGAATTTGCATCTTGTTCAGCGACTTAAGGTCACGAGTAGCTTTGTGATGTGTGTTATGACTTGCGGGTCTTCCCTCTCTTCTTCCTCCCTGACTTCATACTCGTTCTAACCCAACAAAAGGGTAGAGTTCCATTTGGTGGGTAGGTCTAGGGCCCGTCCGTCTGCTGCTAGGTCCTGAAAGGGCGTCGGGCGAGGGTCAGGTCAATAAAGTCATGAAATTATTCGTTTTAGATTTTTTTATAAAAAATGGATTTATCTGAGTTTGGTTTTTAAAAGGTTCGGAATTAAATTGGAAGAACAATCCTTATTTTTGAAGCTTAAATGAAAAGAGTTGACCAGAGTTTGACTTTCAAGCAAACGACTCCGAAATAGAATATTTGATGATACCAATGGCTTCGTATGGTGATTTTGGACTTAGGAGCGTGTCCAGAATTTTATTTGGAAGTCTATAGTTAAATTAGGCTTGAAATGGTTAAAATAGAGGTTTAAGTTTGGAAGTTTGACCGGGAGTTGACTTTTTGATATCGCAGTCGGAATCCAGTTTTGAAAATTTTCATAGCTACGTTATGTCATTTATGACTTGTGTATAAAATTTGAGGTCAATCAAAATTGAATTGATAGGTTCCGGCATCGAATGTAGAGGTTGGAATTCGTTAGTTTCATTTAGCTTGAATTGGGGTGTGATTTGTGATTTTAGCATTATTTGATGTGATTAGAGGCTTCGACTAAGTTCGTATGATATTTTAGGACTTGTTGGTGTATTTGGTTAAGGTCCCGGGGGCCTCGGGTGAGTTTCAGATGGTTAACAGATCGAAATTTGGACTTAAACAGTTGCTGGAATTTTTCTGATGGCTGTATCTAGTTTCCTTCAACGCGACCGGGGGCACGCATCCTTGACCCGGGGCACGCATCCATGACCGAGGGAACGTGTCTGTGAACTGGGGCACGCGTTCACGACTAGGGGCACGCGTTCACGATCGGGGGCATGCGTCCGCGACCGAGGTATGCGTCTGCGACCGAGGGAATACGTCTGCGACCGGTGGAATGCGTCTGCGACCGGGGGCAC
>AWOL01S0075078.1:0-15930 GCA_000715115.1 Nicotiana otophora | reverse complement strand
TTTTTTAGGGCCTAATAGAATTTGGTCAAATTTTTAAATTTAAATTCAAAATAGATATGCTAAAATGATTTTAAAAAAACTTTGCTATTTTTGGAATAAACAGAAAATACTATTATTTATGAGAAAATTCTTTTAAAAGGGAGAAACCGTGTACAACAATTACTTTTAATGTTTTTGAACTAATCAAACTCTTTAGATACAGTGCCATAACTTTAGTGAATTATCAACATTTATAAAATTCAAGAAATTAAATACGGGTAATAATTCTCCCATAAGTCTAGAACGTGGACGTGTTCCACCTCACGAACTCGGTCTTATGGGCGAGGGGACTACGAAATAATTATAATTTAACACCAACAAGGAAAAGTATTCTAGTTGACTTTCCACTGCAAAACGTACAATTCTTCCCATTATTATTACATTAATAATATTCTCAAACTTTATAAAAATTATTCTCTTAGACAAGGTGGGTTGCTCTGATGGTAATCACCCTCCACTTCCAACCAAGAGGTTGTGAGTTCGAGTCACCCAAGAGCAAGGTGGGGAATTCTTGGAGGAAATGATGCCGAGGGTCATTTGGAAACAGCCTCTCTACCCCAGGGTAGGGGTAAGGTCTGCGTACACACTATCCTCCCCAGATCCCACTAGTGGGATTATACTGGATTGTTGTTGTTGTTGTTTATAAAAATTATTCTCTCAATTTTATGGGCAGTACGGACACCATGGTAAGGAAAAACAACTATGAATATAAGATGAAATGTTAAATTTATAAAGCAAAGTAGTCAAAATTGGAAATTTTATGTGCCCCTTTTTTTTGGGCTTGAAAGATAAGTTGCATTAATTAAACATATGCGTACATAGATGTCGATACCTGGGCAACATATTACAAAAAGAAGAAGTACTAGATATAGCAGGTAAGTTAGAATTGCTAACTCTAATGTGATTAGTGTTACAATCCTAGGTGCTGGTGTGAGCTAGGTCTACAAGACCGGTTAACAAAAAGGAGTTTATTTCCGCCAAACCAGTTTCCGATTGATGAGCAAAAGTTGTGTGTGTATCCATGGTGGTGGCGACATTCTCAGCTGTTGACGGGACTACCCTGATAGCAATGTTTTAAAAGGCGGGAGTGTGAGGCGAGGCGTAAGCCCCGAAACATGAGGCGTAAATTCCACGGATCTTTAAAGGCGTACACCATTGGATCATGTAGCAAGCGGAGAAGGTGCATGCAATCACAGAGTATATTAGTGTATAGAGGATGATCTTTTGTTAGCAGGTTGATTACCCCTTTAGCATCCGATTTAACTTTCATCTGTATTTAGCTTATAGTAGTTTGGTTTTGGTGGAATCCAGCGGAGCACAGTGTGTACCCTAGTGAGCACAAAATTTTGAAAATTCCTACGTCGCTTGCATAACACCAAGCTATTGAGTTTTCCTATTTGGCGTTGTCACGTTAGAAAATAAAAAAAATATTAAATTTTGGATTTGGCTCAACTCCTATATAGTATATCTCCATTTTTATCGGTGCATGTCTAATTTAATGACATATATCATCTTTCAGATCCAAGGATCAAAATTTATTTAGACTAAACCATGATTAAACTACATTCTCTTGTTGGGTTTGTATCAAAATTGAAAAGAAAAATCAACTATCCGAAAATCTTGCTGGTAATTTCATTTTAATTGGAAAAATATTTTCTTATCAATGGAAACGATTCTTTGGCGCGAGAATGAAGAAAAACAAAAGATTAAACCATTTATTTTTTCTTCGCATTAACTTTAACAAAACAAATTATCAATGCAACCAATTGCCTACTACAAAAAAAGATTATTTGGTTTCCAAGAAACAAAAAAGGTGGAAGAACAATAATGAAATTGTCCCTGTGAAAATAAAAAAGTTATGATGCCTATGAAAATAGTATCTCATTTGAAGGAATATGAAATTTGGGGAGAAAAAAATTTAATTATTTGGAGATTTGATTCATGAAAAATAATAAAAATAAAAAATTCATGAAAGGATTTGATTTGCTGGTACTGTATCCCAATATCCCTGTAAATAAAGGACTCTACGTTTAAGGAAAGGCTAAATTATATGAATATTTAATTTTAACCATAGTTTAGGAATTGATTTAGTCCTAGCCTTTGGATTTGAAAAATGACATATGTCATTAAATTAGACTTATGCCGGTGAAATTGGAGAGATTCTATACAGGAGGGAAGCCGAATTCTTAATTTTTGTTGCGGGAAGACATATAAACACATAGTCATTAACTACTCATTTACAACAACAACAACAACAACAACAACAACAATAATCCAGTAGAATCCCACTAGTGGGGTTCGGGGAGGGTAGAGTATACGTAGATCTTACCCCTACCCCGGAGCGATAGAGAGGCTATTTCTGGGGGACCATCGGCTCAGAGACAATAGATTCGTAATAGCAACAAAAACCAGAAAAATAATATCAGCATCGTAAAAGACAGCAAATGAATGGAAAGGCCAAAAACAAGTGTGAAACACAACAAAAATCGCTAGCAGTCCTAGACAAAACACTATCATACTAACCGGCACAACGAGGAGAAACGCTGGACTACCCCTTAACTTACAATCCTAATGCTCGGCCTCCACACCTTCATATTAAGGACCATGTCCTCGAAAATCTAAAGTCGCATCATGTCCTGCCTAATCACCTCGCCCAATACTTCTTAGGCCGCCCTCTACCTCTTCTCGTACCTGCCAGAGCCAACCGCTCACACCTCATAACCGGAGCATCTAGGCTCCTCATTCGCATGTGCCCGAACCATCTATGCCTCGCTTCCCGCATCTTGTCATCTAAGGAAGCCACGCCCACGCCCACGCCCACTCTTTCCCGAATATCCTCATTCCTAATCTTATCCATCACAGTGTGCCCGCACATCCATCTCAACATCCTCATTTATGCTACTTTCATCTTTTGGATATGTGAAATCTTGACTGGCCAACACTCAGCCCCATACAACATGGCCGGTCTAACCACCGCTCTATAGAACTTACCTTTAAGTTTTGGTAGCACATTCTTGTCACACAAGACTCCAGACACTAACCTCCATTTCATCCACCCCACCCCGGTACGGTGTGTGACATCCCCGTCTATCTCCCCATCTCCCTAGATAATTGACCCTAGGTACTTGAAACTCTCTCTCTTAGAGATAACTTACGAGTCAAGCATCACTTCCACGTCAGCTTCCCCCCGACACGTCGCTGAACTTACACTCCAAATATTTCGTCTTGGTCCTACTCACCTTGAAACATTTAGACTTTAGGGTCTGCCTCCATACCTCCAGTTTCTCGTTAACGATGCCTCGCGTCACATCAATCAGAACTATATCATCAGCGAACAGCATACACCATGGCACCTACCCTTGAATATGGTGTGTCAGTGCGTCCATCGCTAGGCAAATAAGAATTGACTAAGTGCTGGATAGATAACTACTCATTTAAAAAATAGATAATGGTAATTTAAAAAGGATTAAAGGATAATGCATTACTAAAAAAAACTATAACTAGATACAAATATTATTGTTAATTTATTGCTAAATCGTTCATAACTAATAGAATTTTTGATAACTTGTCGCTAATCTGTCACTAAATAGAATTAATTAATAATGAATTTTGATGTTTAGTTACAGAATTCTATCGTCGCTAATTCCTGTTTTTTAATATTGATGGTAGAAGAAATAATAAGGACATTGATAGTAGGGATATTTTTTTTCCATCGGGGCATTAATATATGAGTCACACGAATTTGATGAGTCAAAGTGGGTGTTTGGACATAAGAATTGTAAAATTTCAAAATAGGGGGAAAAAATTCTTTCGAGTGAAAATGATATTTGAAATTTAGAGTTGTGTTTGGACATGAATATAATTTTGGGTTGTTTTTGAAGTTTTGTAAGTGATTTGAGTGAAAGTTTTGAAAAATAAATTTTTGCAATTTTTTAAATTTTCGAAAATTTCCAAAATGGATCTTCAAGTGAAAATTGGAAATTCTATGAACAAACATTGATTTAAAAAAAAAAAAGTGCAATTTTTTTGGAAAAAAAGAAAAAAAATTCTCATGTCCAAACAGAAATATAAATTGCAATTCAAACTATTCGAAGGTAGGAAAACTTAGCTAACCAACCAGAAGCCTAATTAAAATCAAGATAATAGCACGACTAATTAAGTAATAATTTAATATTTTTTGCAATTTGTGCAGATGTGCGATTCCCTCAATTTCGGTCGTCATCATAAAAACACTTTGACCGTCGAAAAAAAGACTTTGACCAGAAAAAGTATCTACTAATAAAGTACTCCTTAATAAGTACTCCTCTGACCGATTATGTGTCGTATTCCTTTACTGAGTCTCCAAAAGAATATTATACTTTCTAATTTAGAAATAAATTAATTTTAAAATTTAATATATTTTATCTTTAATAAAATAATTTACAATCACACAAATATTTATGATTTGTTTTACATCATAAGTTTGAAAAAAAATTCATTTCTTTCTTAAAACTTTGTATCGAGTCAAATACCAATGCATAAATTGGGACGGAGGAAATAATTAAAGCAGTCACTAGGTCAACCCAACAAATGAATAATGCACGCGGTGCCACCATTGTTTCATTTGTTTGAAGATATAAATGATAGTGAGTGCAAGTAAAAGTCTTGAAACTGGATTCAAACGAATCCATAACCGGAAAGGCCCCTAAACTCAACATCATTTGTTCAACTAATTAAAACATAACTCGCCCAGAGAAATGCATTGATTGTTGAAGTTGAATCACCCTTTCTGTTCATTACTGAAATAGCATTACAATATTTTGCCTCACAATTGCAAGTATAATTGCCAATTACTGCAACAAGGCATATAATAGTACTGCTAAACTTCAACAAATAAAACAAAGCCAAGATTTTAATGAGTCATTGATTGCCTTTTTTTCTTTTCTACAGAGAGCAGCAGCGCTGAATGATGAATAGCTTGAGAATTAATGAGTAGTTAAACTGTTAAAGTAATACTAGTAACTAGGTTTGTCCAACTACTTTTAATACAAGGAATACAAATCCACGTAGTTTCACAGTTGTTGTTACATTTTTTAAAAGATAAATGAAGATATTGTGCATGCCAAAACACTAGCTATTGGTTTTCTTGTTGGCAGTGTGTTTAACACTGGATTCAAAGATGTGTTTGTGCTGGAAAACAAATTGATTTGGATCCAAAACCCAAATTTCGAATCTTCAAACTGTTACAGCTTGTTTGGATGGTTGTTACCTATTGTATTATACTGTATTTGTATTTTAAATACAATATTTATTTTGATTGTTATTTAATTTTTATTGTATTGTATTGTTAAATCCGTCGTTACGTAATGATAAAATATTTTATTTTATGTAACGACCGATTTAGTGTAGTCGTGTCGTTACCTTATTTTTTCCTTTTCATTTTGTCCTTAGTAATTATATTTTACCTTTATCATAGCCGATCCTTTCATAATAACTCTATCTCATATTATTTTTTTTGTTAAATAATATTGTGTCACGACCCAATTTAGGATCACGATCAGCACTCGGGAGCAAGTGCTCCCAAGTAAGCCTCATCAGTATTTTACAGAAAATCGGATAAAGTTTCGCCTGCGTTTGGACTATCCAAAAATAATCCATGTCTAATCAATAAACAACAACCAACCAACATTCACTTAAACATGTCATAATCATCATCAACTAACCAAAAATGAGTTTCCACCAATATTACCAACCTTTTTAACATAATAAAATTAAATCCATCTCTAAAAGTACGGAAAGAAAGTATTATACTAGTAAGTACTCCATATTAACAAATGAATACTCACGACACTAATAAAGTAACTATGGAGCAACTCTAAAAATTCAAAAGAAAAGACTATAGCAAATGAATAAAACTCTTCGCCTACGCGAACGAGTACGAGGCTCACCAAGAACTATCAACGTGTATGCTCTAATTAACGAAATACTCGCCTGCGTCAACTGTTGTCTCTGAAAAAAATAATTTACAGGGAGTGAATCGCTAGCTCGGTGAGTAATAATACTTAACCACAACCTTTTTTAATGTGGACAAGTCAGAAAACATGCTAGTATATTAAAATAGAAAATATCATAAGAATGCCCTTTCAAAAACAATAAACAATAATTAGTCTCATCATGTTTTCATGTATTATAATTCAATTGACAATTCAGTAATAAGCTCGGTAAATACTGTGTAATATCAATATTCATATTTGGGAGGTTTCCAAGGAAGGATCATGTAATCTGTATCACTGTGTGGACCCCTTCTTAAAGGAGTCAAATATAACTGTAGGTCCCTATTCGAGGGAAAACTGTAACTGTATGCTAGTTCTACCTTCCCACTAGCGAGGGCTATAACTGTAATCGGTAATCTGTAAATACAAGGTGCACTAGGTCTAACGAATCCGCCGTTAGCTACGGGATCTTTCAAAGTCTCCTCACATTAATACTCTTTCTTGTAAACAGTCAACACTCTTATGAAAGCATTTTCGAAATAATAAAGGGCATATAGTTTCTTATCAAATCATGTAATTTTATTTCGTTAACGGTAAAAATATATAGTAAGAACGAGAATATTTAAAACAACAATAATTATCTCAAATAACCATTTCGGTATCATATCAAGTAAAGGACTTGACCTACATGCAAATTCAAAACAGTCGATAACAAGTTCATATTATAATCATATGTAAATCATGCTAGTTGTAGAAACCCAAATTATGATAAGGTTACTACTCACCTCTTGATGCCAATTAAATAAAGCTTAGCTTCCAGTCAAATTCAAATTGCTCAGCTAGTATACGAATCTATAATTCATTTTAAAGTTGTGTCACATCCACTAATTTTATAATTCATAAATTAAAGTAGTAGCAGATCACTATTATGATAACCCACGTCTTGGTTTCACTTAAATTATCAATTGATAGACTACGTATGGCTCTAATAAAATAATTCTATGCAAATTCCTCTTTCCTGAATCATATGTCCTTTATGAACTAGATTAGTTCTCCATGGAAATTCATATTCAATATTGTCCATTGCAACAGAGGTGGAGCTAGAATTTAAAGTTATTGAGTTCGGATTTCTAGTTCTTTTAAAGTACTGGTTTTAAATTAGGAATTTGTACATATTCAATCGATTTCTTAAGACAAATATAGAGTTTGGATCAAATATTGGGTGATAAGTAGGGATTTTGTCTACTTATTTGCACTCTTTTACTTTCACTTTAGCTTAAAATTGTTTAAAGGCATTCCCGAAAACTAATAAAATATGCTTTCTTGCAGGAGTGTTGGAATATGGGTCAAAGAGATGAAAATCAACTCAAGAAGGAGTAATTTTGGACAAGGACCAAAACAAAGTTAAAAGGAAAAAATGTGGACTGCACAATATTGAGTGCGGCCGCAGAACATGAGGAAGCCTCTGATAAAATTTCAATGCAAAGTGCGGACCGCACAATTATTGTGTGGCCGCAGAAGAAAAGGTTCAGAGAGATGGATTCTGGGGTCATGAAGAAGTTCGGACCACACCATTACTGTGCGGCCGCAGAATCAAAAGTGTTGCCGCACTCAGAAATGTGTGGTCCGCAGAAGTCTTGCATGTCAAAGCTAAAATTCGAGATTGCGGCCGCACTCAGAAATATGCGGACAGCAAAATTTGAAGAAGTGCGGCCGCAACCTAGAATTGTGCGGTCGCAGAAGTCCATCCTGTCAAGCTAGTGTCAAAGTGCGGACCGCACATGTAATTGTGCGGCCGCAGAATCTCCGCATGGGCAATTTTGTCTGATAATTTTAGCTGGGTATAAATAGATCTTTTTGTCAAATTTAGGTTAAGCAGAGAACACCTGAGAATAGATAGCCATTTGTTTTTACTATTTTGGGTAACTTTGTAATAGTTTATCATTTTAACATTATATTTTTTTTCCCTTAATCATCTATTATGAGTTTTATCTTAGTTTCTTCTTTAATTTCTTTATTTTTTATGAGTAACTAAACCCTTAGCTAGGGTTGTGACCCAACCCTAGTATGGGTACTTAATGGGTAAGTGATTTGGGGCTTATTTATGATTGGGTATATGATACTTAGCCTAGTTCTTACTTAAATTTGAGAATTGATGGTTGCAAATATTGATTCATGCCTAATTGATGTAGTCTCTACTTGAGAAAGATAGACTAAGTCTATGAAAACTTGACTAACAAGAAATTGGGGTGAACTCACCCCCAAGAAATTGATAACCCCAATTAAAGGGTCGAATCTAGAGATAGTAAGACCCGACTTGAGCATCTATCACTTGTTTTGTGAAATACCCATTTGGACTTGAGAAAGACAAATTTGGCAAAATTACTTAAACTACCGAGAGGTATAGAGTGAGTAATAACGTGTGATTGCTATATTGTATCCCGACCAACCAAACATGCCCTAAAGCTCTCAATCCGTTAGGTAACCAATTAGGTGGAAGTTACAACCCTAGATCTTTTATAACCTGAAAAACAACAATACCAAAAACATTATCTCTTAGCTTTACAATTACAGGATTAACATAAGATTTAGGAGCAGAAAAGAAACAACCAAATATGTGGAAGTACAATTTTAGGAACGCCATATACTTAGACTAGGTATATACCTATTCCAACATAAAGCTCTTTGTGGAATCGACCCCGACTCGCATTGGGTATTTATACTTGCATCGACCGCCTCACAATCCTAATTAGTGGTGTGAGTTTGGGCGACATCATTGGGTTCAGTCGAACCCGTAACATGTCCGCCCCTACATTGAAATACAGTTAAACACCAAAACTCAATCTTTGTACCATAACTTAATTCACACCTAACAAACAACAGCAACAATAACATACCCAGTATTATCCTATACCGTGGGGACTGGGGAGGGTAGTGTGTACGCAGACCTTACCCCTACCTTGTGAGGATAGAGAGGTTGTTTCCAATAGCCGGCTCAAGAAAGCATAAGCACCACATTAATAAAAAATAGACAAGAAGGGACAGTACCATAAAACCATATAACAGCATAATAAAAACAACAAGAAAGTAAGGTGATCAACAATGAAACAAAACAACGGTTAGTCAACAAAACCTACTATCAACTAAATCACACCTAACAAAGATCATATATAACGAGACTAGTTTAAGTACAAATACATCAATATCCCATTTTTTTCAAGTGAATTTATCCTACAGTAGCATTGAGCCAACTTTCAATTGCATAATTTGCCCGTAATAATTCTTATTGGTATTAAATTTCTTATACCTTGTGAAACCCTTCAAATACATAAACGAGATAAAAAGAATTACCATAAGAAAGGAATCTAGATTAGAAATTCGAGTATTAATCGTAAGAACCAGTATGTATTTAAAATTTCTCAAAGGTTTGGTTCCTGCCTATTTCTTCTTCTTCTCCTTTGTTTCCTCCTCTATGGTTTTTTCTTTCTTTCTTTCTTAATGCTTAGCTTCTGTTCTGTTTTAGCCCCCTTTTCCTTTTCCCCCTTTTTCTCGTTTTCTTTCCGGTGGGCTGATACACATATTTCAGAGATGCCAGACGTGGAGGCCACTTCAGCTGCCGAGTAGGATAATTTGAATAGCTGTTACTTTTTGAATTTTACTGCTTTGGCGGAAATTTCAGTTAGAATGTAATTTCAACATATTTTGCATTTCAGTAGATTGTTTAGGAGTATAAGTAGCAAGTTATAAACTCTTATTACACACTTTTGATATGCTAAAGAGTTTCTGGCCTTCTCTCTAACTCCTTTAGTTCTCTCTTCTTCCTACTCCTCCTCATTTTTCTCCTTATCTGTTGCTTCATTGCTGAATCGATACCAATTTGGTATCAGAGCCACACCATGGGACCACGCAAAGCTGTTGATCTCACACCGAGGAATCCAGCTCTAGATTGGCAGGAGCAATATGAGGATTTAGCTGCTCAGCAATTAAACCTGCATTCAATTCTCGATCAAAAAATGCAGGAATTGTGAGCTGATATGGACCACAGACATGTTGAAATGATACAGATGGTCGGAGCCCTCAAAAACTCGATCGAAGGAATGCAACTTCATCAACAGTCACGGGACAGCTGTTCTACTTCCAATGTCCGAGATAATGTGTTGCAATCAGGTCAAAGAATTTTAGGCCCTAATCCTTACCATGCTCATAACAATCAAGGTCATAATCTGATATTTTCTAGATTTAATAGGGAAATTTTGAAAAGCTGGTTGTATAGGATCGATCAATATTTTGATGTTGATAATACAACTGGAAATCAGAAAGTAAATATAGTATCTATGAATTTGGATAATGATGCCCTAGCTTGGCATCAGTTATACATGAAGTGTAGAGATTCACCCGTCCTTTCACCATGTGATGAGTATATTGAAGCTTTGGTTGAAATATTTAGTGAAGAATATACAGATCCCATGCGAGAGTTGAAGCAACTGAAACAAACTGGTTCAGTGAAGGAGTTTCAATTTGCTTTTTCCAGACTGTTAGCTCAATGTGACTTAACTGTTAGCCAGGCTATCTCCTGTTTTTTAGGAGGACTGAAGTATGAGTTAGTGAACCCTGTTAAAATGCATGAGCCTCAAACCTTGTCCAAAATATATTGCTTACTTCGATTAGCTGAAGCTACCTTAGCTATTAATGCTAGAGCACTAATGTGTAGTCCTGTATCTATGTCATCCACACACCTCAAAAAGCCCTCCTATGAACCACATCCGACCAAAGCTACTCATATTACCTCTACCTCTGCTCCTAGACTAGTTTTACCTCCTTCGGCCAATGCCATTGCCCGTAGAAATAGGAGAACTATTTCTCCTGCAGAAATGCAGGCTAGAAGAGCCCAAGGTCTATGCTATTTTTGTGATGAGAAGTATATTGTTGGACACAAATGTAACCTACCTAAACAGCTACTTGTGATGGATCTAGAAGTCTCAGAAGGTGAAGGTGTGGATGTTGCTAGGCCGAAATCTGAAAGAAGTCCTTCTCGTGAAGAGTGGTCAACTGTGGAAGGGGATACTCCGATGATCTCCCTATGTGCCTTAAGTGGATTACAAGGGGCTCAAACAATACATGTCACTGGATATAGTAAAACGAGACCAATACAAATCCTTCTTGATGGAGGTAGTACTCACAACTTAATTAATGAAAAGGCTGCTAAGAGGTTGGGTTGTCAAATCTGCATTACCAGGGTAAGCTATGTGAGCCTTGGTAACAATACCTTGGAAGCAGAGTGGTTTGAAACTTTGAATGGATCTTGCAGGGAACTACATTTTCCTCTGACTTAATTGTATTTTCAGTAGGTAAATATGACTTGGTCTTAGGGGCTTTGTGGATGAAAATACTAGGACCTATTACCATGGATTATTCTGAGCTGACTATGGCTTTCAATTACCAAGGGAAGTATCATTTGCTAAGAGGAGTATCTGAGGAATGTAAAGTTTCCAGTCCAAAATCTTTGAACAAGCTAAAGGGAGAGTATGTGCAATTCTTTATGTTGCAGGTGATGGACAGTGCACTTACGTCAGCAAGTGTTATGCAATGCCAAGCTCTATGAAATATTGCAGCAAGGAGTAATTCAATACAGTAACAGTCTTTTTTCTTCCCCTGTGGTACTTGTGGGAAAAAAGGATGGATTATGGAGGCTATGCGTAGACTATAGGGAACTGAATCAATGTACAGTTAAGGATAAGTTTCCAATACCCCTTATAGATGATCTATTGGATGTGCTTGTAGGGGCCACTATTTTTTTTAAAATTGACCTCAGGTCAGGCTATCACCAGATAAGGATGGTGACTGATGATGTTCCAAAAATAGCATTCAAAACACATCTAGGGCATTATGAGTATTTGGTAATGCCTTTTGGATTAACCAATGCTCCATCTACCTTCCAATGCCTCATGAACCACTTGTTTCAGAAATTTCTAAGGAAGTTTGTTCTTGTGTTCTTTGATGATATTTTAATCTACAGTGTTAGCCTGCAAAATCACTTGGTGCATCTGCAACAGGTGTTTGACATTATGGTCACCCACAGCTTATTAGCCAAACAGTCCAAGTGTGCCTTTGGTGTTTCAAGAGTGGAATATCTAGGGAATTTTATTTCTGGCGAGGGAGTTTCTACTGACCCAAGAAAGATTCAAGCAGTTCAACAATGGCCAACTCCCACTACACTTAAACAATTGAGGGGATTCTTGTGGCTAGCTGGATATTACCGAAAATTCATTCAAGGCTATGGTGTTATAGGCATACCATTAACTGAGTTGCTCAAGAAAGATAGATTTTTTGTGGTCTGCTAAAGCTGCAGTCATTTGCAGAGTTAAAGTTAGCTCTCACTTCTGCTGTCTTAGCATTATCTAAGTATGCCATTCCTTTTGTGGTTGAAACTGATGCTAGTGGTACAGGCATATGGGTTGTTCTTATGCAGTCTGGACATCCTATAGCTTTTATTAGCAAAGGTTTAGCTCCCAGACATGTTTCCTTATCTGTGTATGAGAAGGAATTGCTGGCCATGGTCTTTGCAGTTACCAAATGGTCTCACTATCTTTTAGGCCAACACTTCATTGTGAAGACTGATCAAAAAGCTCGTAAGTATCTCTTAGAGCAGAAGCTGCATACTGATTCACAAATTAGGTGGCTTGCCAAGTTGTTACCCTTTGATTTTGAAATTCAATACAAGAAGGGAAAAGAGAATATGGCTGCTGATTCTTTATCAATAATTTCAGGTGCTGAACTAATGACCTTAATGGTCTCCTCAGTGCAAGCTGATCTTTGGACAGACATCTAGAATAGTTGGACTAATGGCCCTGAGCTACATACTCTCATCAATTCCCTACAGGAGAAGCCACATAAGCACTTTACCTGGATAAATAATCAGCTTCGGAGAAAAGTTAAATTGGTCATAGGAAATGATGTGGGATTGAGAACTAAGATATTGCAGATGTGGCATTCCTCTCCCTCTGGGTCACTCTGGCATTGATGCCACCACTAGGAAGTTATTAGCTTATTTCTATTAGAAAGGTATCATCACTGATGTACTTGCCTATGTACACAATTGTTTTGTATGCCAAAGGAATAAATATGATACTACTCCTGCAGCTGGGTTGTTGCAACCTTTGCCTCTGCCTACAGTCCCATGAATGGATATAAATATGGATTTTACTGAAGGCTTGCCAAAGACTAAGGAAAGAACAATGATGTGGGTTGTGGTTGATAGGTTGACCAAATATGGTCACTTTATTGCTTTCGCTCACCCTTACACAACCCAATCTCTGGTCTCTATATTCCTCGATCAAACCTTCAAGTTACATGGCTTCCCTGCTACTATAACCAGTGATCGCGATCCCATCTTTATCAGTGCTTTTTGGAAGGAGTTTCTGTCTGCTCGGGGTATCACTTTACACACTTCCACAGCTTATCATCCTCAGACTGATTGTCAAACAGAGGTCCTCAATAGATGTTTGAAGACCTACTTGCGCTGCTTTTGTTATGATTCTCCAGCCGATTGGTGTTCCTTCCTGTCTTCAGCTAAAATGGTGGTATAACTCATCCCCTCATTCTGCAATTCAGACCTCTCCTTTTGAATTGCTTTATGGTTACCCTCCTCCTCTTCATCTCCCTTATATTTCTGGTGATTCTTCTTCTGATTCGGTTGAGAACATTATGTTGCTTCTAGAATTTAAAATGCAATTGGCTAAATATCATTTAGCTAGATCCCAACAACGTATGTAGGATCAAGCCAATGCTCATCGCACTGACAAATATTTTTCAGTGGGTGATTGGGTCTTTGTGAAGTTACAACCATATAGGTAGTCCACCCTATCTGTCTTCCCCTATCATAAGCTCATTTTCCGTTATTTTGGTCCTTACCCCATTATCGAAAAGATATGTGCAGTTGCTTATAAGTTGTTGCTTCCTCATGAAGTCCAAATTCATCCTACTTTTTCATATTTCTCAGCTCAAATTGTGCCATACCATCCCTTCTGAAATAATTCATCCACCTATCTTGGATCTCTCCAGTCCTTTATGCCCTGCTCCTGGGATTGTCATTGGTCGCAGATTGGTCAAGAAAGGCAACAAAGCAGTCGCGCAATGTTTGATTAAATGGAAGGGTTTGGATGCTGCTTATGCCACTTGGGAGTTCGCTTCACTCGTGAGGACCAAATTTCCTTCATTCACCCTTGAGGACAAGGGTGCTTTTCATCAAAGGAGTATTGATACACATATTTCAGAGATGCCAGACGTGGATGCCACTTCAGCTGCTGAGTAGGATAATTTGAATAGCTGTTACTTTTTGAATTTTACTATGGCGGGAATTTCAGTTAGAATATAATTTCAGCATATTTTGCATTTCAGTAGATTATTTAGGAGTATAAGTAGCAAGTGGTAAACTCTTATTACACACTTTTGATATGCTAAAGAGTTTCTGGTCTTCTCTCTAACTCCTTCTAGTCTCTCTTCTTCCTACTTCTCATTTTTCTCCTTATCTGCTGCTTTATTACTGAATCGATACCAATTTGGTATCATGGGCTTAGCCCATTCTCCTACTATCCCCCATTTTTTCTGACTTTAGTTAAAGACTTTTATGCCTTATTAGTATATAGGGTATTACATTCTCCCCGCCTTGAGAAATTCAGTCCCCGAATTTAAATTAGGTATATACCTGTAGACTGAAATAAGTTAGGATAGTTGACTCACATAGCATCTTCCACTTCTTAATTAGCTTCTTCAATAGTATGATTTTTCCATAACACTTTAACAAACACAATTTTCTTTGACCGTAGCTTTCTTACTTGTCTGTCAACAAGCCATCAGTTCTTCCTTGTAAGACAACTTCTTATCGAGTAGTATAGTCGGTGCTTCAAGCACATGAGATGAGTCTGATATACATTTTCTTAGTATTGAGACATGAAACATTGGATGAATAAAAGACAACTCGGGAGGAAGTGCCAAACGATAAGCCATAGCTTCCACTCGGTCTAGTATCTCATACGGTCCTATAAACCTGGGACTCAACTTGCCTCTTTTCCCAAACCGCATCACACCTTTCATAGGGGAGACTCGTAGGAACACTTTGTCTCCAATTGTGAATACCAAATCTCTTCTTCTCTTATATGCATAAGACTTTTGTCTACTTTGAGCTGTGAGTAATCTCTGTCGGATCAACTGGACCTTGTCAATAGCTTCTTGTACTAAGTCGGATCCCAATAAGTTAGTCTCACTAGCTTCAAACCATCCGATAGGAGAACGATATTTTCTACCATATAATGCTTCGTACGGTGCCATTTGAATACTGGATTGGAAGTTATTGTTGTAAGCAAATTTAGCTAAAGGTAGATATGCGTCCCAATTACCTCCAAACTCAAGAATATAAGCTCTCAACATATCCTTCAAGATCTGTATTGTACGTTCTAACTGCCTGTCTGTCTGTGGATGAAATGCAATACTAAGATCTACTCGTGTACCCAATGCCTCTTGAAAAGATTATGCAAAGTTTTACCGGGTAATTGCCTCCCACTAGAATAAGTCTCGAGTAATACTACTTGTCAAAGTTTATGCAAATCAACTAGCGTTTCTTGTCACACTAAGATTTCAATCCCGACTTCCCATTCTAACACAAATCTTGTGCTCTACATAATTTTTCAGCTATATCGGATTCAACCTTTAAGATTCATACATTAAAAATTCATTATATTTTAAAAGTATTTATTGCAGTTTTAATATATTTTTACAAATAAATTTGTAAGTATTAAGTTCAGTAGATAACAAAGCTGCCCGCTACTATAAGAAGAAATGTTTATTTATTTTCTGAAATAGTCCTAAAATTATATTACATAGTAGAGTAGTATTCGACTAAAAGCAAAATATACGTACATTT
>AWOL01S0075077.1:22612-44445 GCA_000715115.1 Nicotiana otophora | reverse complement strand
GGGGGGGGGGGGGGAGGAGACACCAGTACAGAGAATTATTTGCTTGCTAGAAAGTTTGATTGCATGATCCCCCTTAATAATGCTTAAAAAAATAAACTAAAGTTACATAACTTGACCTAAATAAAATGTAAAAGCACACTTGAAGAAAATACAGTAAACCTACTATATATTTACAATGAAAAAGACTTAGTCTTCTACAAGGTAGAAACATGTCCGTTGGCAGCAACTTTGTCTTTAGCATCGCGGAGCTGTTAGCGTCTGCCTATGACTGGGCGCTGGTGATGGCTAGCGGTGGGGCGACGAGAGGCACATGCGTGCTTGTCACTTGGAGCTGCCGAGACCACGGGGCCGACCGTGGCATTAGGTGTTGGGAGGCTTGCCAGGATGCCACGAGACGCGTCCAAGGGGTCATGGGGCATGGCTGGAAAGCCGCCCATGACATAAAGCACGTAAAGCTCGGTTTTCTTACGGCTATTATCCCACTACACCGAAAGCGGATGATAACGAGGAGGATGTATACGTGGATCAGATCGAACAAGATTCCTGGTATGAGGATGAGTATCCCGCTGGAGATAGCCATGGCGAGGATCTAGGTGGAGATGGTCTGGGCGATCAAGCTGATGGCTTTGCTGGGCTAGGCAGTGATTAGTTGTTCTTCTTTTTTGTTTAGCCGTAGGCTTGTGTGTACTTTTTGTAGGCATGTAGCCTTTGTAAAAAATATTCCAAGTATGAAGTGTTAGTTTTGTTATCCGTACCTGATTCCCTTTCTTTGTTCGATTTCGTTGCTTGGTTGCCTTTATCGTAATAAGTTTATTTAAGTAGGATGAACGAGGTTAAAACTAAGCCTAGGTTTGATTATGTCTGAAGGCCAACGGGTGTTGGTTCAAGGTCGAACACGTCGCATATTTAGTTAGGGTCGTGGGGCGATTAGGTGTTAACTTGATCGAGGTCGAACGTAACCTTTAATTCGAACGAGGTCGAATGTAATATTTAATCAATTGGGGCCGTGGTCCGAATAGGTATTAATTCGAACGAAGTCGAATGAAACATTTAATCAATTGAGGTTGTGTGTCGAGTAGGTGTTAATTCGAACGAGGTCGAATATAACCTTTAATTAATTGAGGTCGTGGGCCGAATATGTGTTAATTCGAACGAGGTCGAATATAACCTTTAATTAATTGAGGTCGTGGGCCGAATATGTGTTAATTCGAACGAGGTCGAATGTAACCTTTAATTAATTGAGGTCGAGGGCTGGATAGGTGTTAATTCGAACGAGGTTGAATGTAATCTTTAATTAATTGAGGTTCTGGGCAAAGTAGGTGTTAATTCGAACGAGGTCGAATGCAACCTTTAATTAATTAAGGTCGTAGGTCGAATAGGTGTTAATTCTAACGAGGTCGAATATAACCTTTAATTAATTGAGGTCATGGGCCAAATAGGTGTTAATTCGAACGAGGTCAAATGTAACCTTTAATTAATTGAGGTTGTGGGCCGAATAAGTGTTAATTTGAACGAGGTCGAATGTAACCTTTAATTAGGGAGAGAAGAAATAAACTTCATGTACTTGTGCTTTGTTCATATTCTTGGAGAGATATACATATTTTTCGGGCGCTGGCTAGTAGTTCAGTCCCAGTCCTAGTCTATCTAGTCCATTCATTGGTCGAGATGGAAAAATAGTGAGAGATCGAGCAATGAACTGGTCGTCCAGTGTCTTTGTTTGTGCGCACTTCAATCCTAAAGTGTCCCCGTCATCACCTCGTTAAAAAACTCCTCGAGAAAACCCAATTGGGACAAAACTCGAGTGAGGGAAAAAAGTGCGACTTTTGGGACCTTGTCCTTTAAAAATTGAAGTACTTGAGGTGTGTAATATTCCAGTTATTTGGTAGTCGCTTTCCTTCCATTGTTTCTAGTGTGAATGACCTTTTGCTTGCTGCTGCCGTGATTTTGTAGGGGCCGTCCCAGTTTGTTCCTAGTTTGCCTTCCTGTGGGTCTTTGCTTGGTCGTGTTTTAGCTTTAAGCACGTAGTCCCCGACTTTAAGTGGCATGATCTATGCTCTGTTGTTATAGAAGCGTTTTGCTTNAACGAGGTCGAATATAACCTTTAATTAATTGAGGTCGTGGGCCGAATATGTGTTAATTCGAACGAGGTCGAATGTAACCTTTAATTAATTGAGGTCGAGGGCTGGATAGGTGTTAATTCGAACGAGGTTGAATGTAATCTTTAATTAATTGAGGTTCTGGGCAAAGTAGGTGTTAATTCGAACGAGGTCGAATGCAACCTTTAATTAATTAAGGTCGTAGGTCGAATAGGTGTTAATTCTAACGAGGTCGAATATAACCTTTAATTAATTGAGGTCATGGGCCAAATAGGTGTTAATTCGAACGAGGTCAAATGTAACCTTTAATTAATTGAGGTTGTGGGCCGAATAAGTGTTAATTTGAACGAGGTCGAATGTAACCTTTAATTAGGGAGAGAAGAAATAAACTTCATGTACTTGTGCTTTGTTCATATTCTTGGAGAGATATACATATTTTTCGGGCGCTGGCTAGTAGTTCAGTCCCAGTCCTAGTCTATCTAGTCCATTCATTGGTCGAGATGGAAAAATAGTGAGAGATCGAGCAATGAACTGGTCGTCCAGTGTCTTTGTTTGTGCGCACTTCAATCCTAAAGTGTCCCCGTCATCACCTCGTTAAAAAACTCCTCGAGAAAACCCAATTGGGACAAAACTCGAGTGAGGGAAAAAAGTGCGACTTTTGGGACCTTGTCCTTTAAAAATTGAAGTACTTGAGGTGTGTAATATTCCAGTTATTTGGTAGTCGCTTTCCTTCCATTGTTTCTAGTGTGAATGACCTTTTGCTTGCTGCTGCCGTGATTTTGTAGGGGCCGTCCCAGTTTGTTCCTAGTTTGCCTTCCTGTGGGTCTTTGCTTGGTCGTGTTTTAGCTTTAAGCACGTAGTCCCCGACTTTAAGTGGCATGATCTATGCTCTGTTGTTATAGAAGCGTTTTGCTTGTTGCATTTGGGCGATCATTCTTACGTAGGCCATATCTTTTCGTTCACCGACTTCATCGAGTTCTTACCTTCTACTGTCATCGTTCTTAGGTCCGCTTTCACTGGAGTATCTTAGGTTGGGTTCCACGACCTTGACTGGTATTACTGCATCAGTCCCATAGACTAACGAGTATGGCGTTTCCCCTGTGCTCATTTTTGGCATTGTCCGGTAGGCCTAGAGTACTTCTGGTAATATTTTCGGCCAAAGTCCCTTGGTGTCTTCGAGCTTCTTCTTCATGATGTTAAGTATTGACTATTCCTAGGACTCTGCTTGCCTCCTACCCGCGGGGTGGTAAGGCATTGACATTATTCTTTTGATGTGCCATTTTTCAAAAAAGTCGACGACCTTCTTTCTTGCAAATTGAGGTTCGTTGTCGCAACTGATTTCTTTGGGAAGACCGAAACAACATATGATGTTCGTCCAAATGAAGGTGATTACTTCATGTTCGCGTATTTGGGTGAATGCTCCTACTTTTACCCATTTAGAGAAATAATCAGTTAAAACCAAGAGAAATTGTACGTTACCTCGTCCAGCCAGGAGGGGGGCCACAATATCCATTCCCCATTTGATGAACGGCCAAGGGGAAGTTACCGAGTGTAGGTGTTCGCCTGCTTGGTGGATCATTGGGGCGTACTTCTGGCATTACTCACATTTTTTCACGAAATCTACAGCCTCTTTTTTCATGGTGGGCCAGTAATATCCTGCTCGTATGAGGCATCTGACCAAAGCTCAATTGCCGTAGTGAGCTCCACAGTGGCCCACGTGCACTTCTTCAAAGACGCGCTACGTCTGATTTGGGCCCAAGCATTTCGCCAGGGGGTCGCCATATGTCCTTTTGCACAGGTCGTTGTGAACGATGTTGTACCTGGCCGATTGCATTCGCAACTTCTTGGCCTATTTTTTTTTATCATTGGGGAGTATGTCGTCCTGCAAATATGTAACAGTACGATTGCGCCAGTTCCAAGTCAGGTTTATGGTTCCTACCTCAATTTGGTCTATCAACGAGTTGAGGAGGTGGACCACATTTTGGTCCCCGGTTGTGACATTTTTGGTGGTTGCTGCTAGTTTGGCGAGGCTATCTGCCTCAATATTATGTGCTCGGGGAATCTGGTCGAGCTGATATTCGTCGAACTCGGGTAGTAGTTTGCAGATTTTGGTCTGGTATTTTTGTAACCTTTGCTCCTTGATTTGGAAAGTCCTTATGACTTGGTTGATTACGAGATGAGAATCACAGTGCAACCTTAGCTGATTTGCCCCGTATTTGAGTGCTACTCTTAGTCCTGCAGTTATGGCCTAATACTCGGCCTCGTTTTGTTCATGTACAGGCACCTTATGGACTGGCAAATCACTTCGCTTGTAGGGACTTCGAGTAAGAGTCCTGGCCCGTACCCCGACGCGTTAGATATGTCGTCGGTGTATAGGAGCCATAGGTCTTGTGTTTGGGAAGAAGCGTGGACGACTTCCTTTTCAACTTCGGGCAGTATATGCACACTAAAGTCGACGACGAAGTCGGCGAGGACCTGAAACTTTATCGTCGTTCATGATTGATATGTAATATCATGCTCGCTTAGTTCGATGGCCCATTTGGCCAATCTGCCCGATAGTTCGAGTTTGTATAAAATGCTTCTTAAGGGAAAAGTCGTGACGACCGAGATGTGATGTCATTGGAAATACGGTCTAAGCTTTCGTGAAGCTAGACTAAAGCCAGAGCCAGTTTTTCAAGGTGGGGGTACCTTCTCTCGGCGCGACTAATGTCTTGCTAATGTAATAGATGGGAGATTACATACCTTTATTTTCTTGGACTAGGACTGCGCTCACAGCTTTTGGACACGGCTACATAGACGAGGAGAGGCTATCCTAGTTCCAGTTTTGAGAGCAACGGTAGCGAGGACAGGTACACCTTTAACTCCTTCAGTGCTTGGACGCACTCAGGGGTCCATTGGAGGTCGTTCTCCTTTTTGAGTATGCCGAAGAACTTGTGGCACCTATCGGAGGATCACGAGATGAACCTTGACAGAGCGGCGATACGGCCAGTTAGTTTCTAGATTTGTTTTTTGGTGGTCAAGTACTTTGATATACCCTCGATGGCCTTGATTTGGTCGGGATTGACCTCGATACCCCGCTGCGATACTAGGAAACCAAATAATTTCCTGAGTCCATGCCGAATGCACATTTTTCGGGGTTTAGTTTCATGCCGTATTATTTGAGTATGTCGACGACTTCTCTTAAGCGATCGATGTGATCTTCTTCCTTTTTGGATTTAACCAGTATGTCGTCGATGTATACCTCCATCATTTTTCCGAGTTGTTCTTTGAACATCTTCGTCACCAGCCTCTGGTAAGTTGCCCCAATATTTTTCAATCCGAAAGGTATGACCCTGTAGCAGTAAGTCCCATAGTGGGTGATAAAGGTGGTCTTTTCCTTTTCCTCTTCCTCCATAAGGATCTGATTGTAGCCCGAGTAGGCATCCAAGAAACTTAGCAACTCGTGCCCGGCTATCGCATCGATGAGCTGGTCAATATAAGGTAGTGGAAATAAATCTTTGGGGCAAGCTTTGTTTAGATCGATGAAATCTACACACATCCGCCATTTGCCGTTCTTATTTTTCACCATGAACAAGTTGGCGACCCATTGGGTGTACTTCGACTCTCTGACGGAGCCATTTTCCAATAATTTTTCCACTTCTTCGCGCACTGCGTCATTGATTGCGGAGTTGAACTTACGTCGAACCTGCCTCACCGGGGGGTAGAGTGGATGGACGTTTTATTTGTGTGTGGCGATCTCCTTTGGGATACCCGGCATATCTGTATGGCTAAAATCAAACAAGTCTGCGTTAGTAGTTAAAAATTCACGAAACTCACATGTTTCTTGAAGTTCGCAGCCAATGTAAGCTTTCGTGTTGTCGTCGTTACTGTCTAGTTGAGCGAGGTCGCGACCCTCTATAGTCGATCCTGCAGCCTCGATCGTATTGGGATCTGTGATGACGTCCCCGCTGTCATCTCTTACTGACCTCGACCTTGTTGATTGCTATGCCTTTTTCTCTCTATCTCTCATTTATTGGGTGACCGTGCAATCTAGGGCGATGCGGTAGCGCTCTTGGGATGTGCGTTACTCCCCGCGTATGCTGAATATGCCCCATGGAGTTGGGAATTTGATGACTTGGTACTAGCTGAAGGGTATAGGTCTCATGGTGTCTATCCATGGTCGCCCTATTATGGAGTTGTATGCCGTGTTTTGGTCCATGATGTGGAAAGTGGTCTCCAGAGTGACGCCTCCCGCCGGGACGGGGAGTGTGATCTCGCCAGATGTTCGTTCAACTGCATTGTTAAAGCCTGTTAGCGTGATGCAGCATGGTACTATCTTGTCCTCTAGTTTCATTTGTGTGAGTACTCGGGGATGGATAATACACGTGCCGCTCCCACCATCTACCATAATTCGTCTTACGTCGGTATCTAAAATTTGTAAAGTAATAACGAGAGTGTCATAGTGAGGGAATGCAAAACCGCCGGTATCTTACTTATATAAGGTAATACTTTCTTCGAGTTCATTATAACGTTCATAGGCGATCGACTGTTTGAGCTTGTAGGTAATATTGACCTTCACCATGTTGATAAAAGCATCATCCGCGCCACCTATGATCATATGGATGGTGCAGGTTGGCGAGGGAGGTTTCGGCGGCCCTTGATGTTGTTCGCGTCTCCTGGCAAAGTTGGTTCTTCTCCGAATTCTCAGCAATTCTTTGAGGTGTCCCTGTCGCAACATGTTTACAACCTCTTGTCTTGGGGCGATGCAATCTTCGATTTTGTGTCCTCGCTCTTGATGGAACTCGTAGAGGGCGTCTGATTTTCTAGTATTCGGGTCTGACCTCATCTTTTGTGGCCACTTTACCTTTGGTCAAAGCTTCTCCAAGGCGTAGACGATCTCTGTAGGTGACACATAAAAATTGTGAGCGGATAGTAAATGGGGCATACCTCTCTCATTCTGGTGAGTCCCTGTTCTTGATCGGGGTGTGCTTTCTTCATGGCGAGATGAGGATACCGCGGTAGTTCTGACATATGGGAGATGTCGTTCTCGGTTTGTCCGTGGGGACACTAGATATCTTTTGATATCACTTATCCGATCTTTTCTGGATTCTTCTTGTACTGAGGTCAGTCAATGAGTTGGCCCATTGAGGTCGTCTTCATTTGTTCGGACTTCGGTACAGTACACATTATGTATTTCATCCCAAGTTATTGGGGGTTATTTCATAAGCCGACTTAATAATTTTCTTGTCGCCCTTGAACCATTTCTATTCAGCCCCTTTTGAAAACCAGCTATCGTCATTCCTTGAGATACATTGGGCAAAGTCATTCTTACTCAGTTGAAACGGGCGAGAAAGTCCCTCAGTCCTTCTCCCGGGGACTGCTTGATGACAAAGATATCATTCACTCTTCCCTCGGCCTTCTTGGACCCGGATGGGTCGTTACGAACTTATCGGCCATTTCCTCAAAGGTTTCGATGGAACGTGGTGGCAGTTGTGAGTACCAGGTTAATGCACCCCCCGTGAGGGTTTCGCCGAATTTCTTCAGCATAATGGAGAATACTTGTTCTTTGGCGAGGTCATTGCCTTTCACGGCGGTGACGTAATAGATCACATGATCCTCGGGGTCGGTTGTACCATCGTATATTTTCAGATAAGAGGGCAGTTTAAAGGTTTTTGGTATGGCACATGGGGGCAGCGGTATCACTGTACGAATGATCGATGAACCGGCCAGCGTCTCTCTTCAGCAATAACTTAGGAGCGCCCAGTATTTTATCGACCCTTTCTTGGTGCTCCCTCATTTGATCCCGAAGTGTCTTGTTCTCATTTTCCATTTTCTCCATCATTTTCAGAATAGCTATGAGAGCGTCGTCGCCTGCATTGTTAACAACACTGTGAGTAATATCTGTCGTTGTGGGTGAAGGAGGAGGCTGATCATGTTGCTCGTCCACTTATAGTGCGGCACAAGTTCTCGCCTTTACTGCGGCCGCATCCTGAGCGGGTTTATGGAGGACGCTAGTCAGTGTATCAGTTAGCCAATCCTCAAGGAGCTTCTTTATCGCTGGTGGTGTCTCCTCTCCCACGGACGTGGAGGCTGTCTTGCCATGGGATTTTGTGATGATGCAGTGGGGAGGAGGTGATCCGCCTCGCCTAGGGGAGGCATTGGGCGTTGTGTCTTCGTCCACTATTTCAGAGCTTTCGTGGATGATGTCCATGAGGTTGGTTGGGATGTCACTCACTATTCTCGTTCTTTCTTCCCTTTTACCTGCCATGTTAGATCTATGCATACAAAGAGAAGAAGGTTCTTCTCATTTTTTTGCGTCATTAACAAGTGTCGGTTCTAGATCTAGAAGAAACTAAAAGACTTAGCTAGAAGATCCCCACAGACGATGCCAAAATGTTTGACCAAAAAGTATAACTTTTGGTTAAACTATCAAATTTATATAACAAGGTTAAATCTAGTTAAAGATAATAACTCTAAACAGTAATCTTGAAAACGTACAGTAGACGGGACAGACTCCATGAACGATTGACGACAATAAATGTGAAATATTCTCAAAGCCTGAATATTAATGAAGATATGACTAACAATAAATGGCAATAAATAATATTTAAGTAAATAAAGAGAAAGATTAACCCAATAATGAGTGGGTTAAACGAATATTTCTCCTGACAAAGATGAATGATAGATAGGTTCAAGATTCGTATGAACAATCCTCGGATCTAGTGGAAAGGTGGGAATAATACGGACAAAAATCGATATCAAAAGGCAGTCTTTATATTTTTGTGAGAGAGAAAGTCTTCTTCTCAAAAGTGTTCTTATCAAAAATCAATATTAGATGCCCCTATTATTGTCTCCTCTTTCTATATATATAGGGCCTTTTTCGTAGGAAACTCTAATAGTACAAATATAGGGAATATTCACTAGAATATTCTCTTTTAGTACCCTATCATGACAAATTAGCCGTTACAAGTCTTATCATCAATAGTCAATCTCGACTGCGACTCTTGTTGACATCTTGACTGCGATCTCCGTCGATATCTTGACCACGCCTTATGTCGGCACCTCGGCCATCGACCTCGCTGCGTCTTGGGCGAGCTCGACCGATAACTTTCTTTAATGCCATATTATGCTAAATATTCTGAAGACGGATTTTGGTCTATACATATACAACGAATCAAAGTATATCTAACGAACAAACGTCTACCAATAATTAAGACTGTTTGGTGTAGGATAATCTATCAAATCTCACAAGTTGAAGCTTGACTATTCAATCCGATTTACACCATAATGTTGATTGTGATTAAAAAAGGAAGGCAATCACATATTCTCCGGCGTCATACGACAAATTATAAAGCGCAAGTTTAAACCTTAACTACTCAATTGAATTTTTGTGTATACCATAATTTTGATTAAGAAAAGGAAAGAAATATGGAAATTGTCTAGTATCGTACTACAAATCAAAGTGCCACAAGTTCAATATTAATATTTAAATTATGATTAAAAAAGGTATGCAAATTACACATTCTTAAACCTCATACCATGAATAGTTGTTACAAGTTTAAACATTAATTGCATAAGTTGATTTTAGTACTTAACTTAATTATGATTAAAAAAGGTATGCAAGTTAACATTATCTATTGCCATACCACGAATCACAGTGTCGCGATTGGATTTTAGTAGTGAACGTCAATTATGATGATTAAAGAAAAAGGAAAGTAAATCACAGATAATGAATTTCCGAGAATACCCTCACCATCATCACTCAGTATTCAACAAGTTCAGAAGCAGAAAGAGGGAAAATCAGGAGGAAGAGCTTTTTGGGTTCAATTTTTAAGAATAATAAGAGCTCTTTCCTCTCGACTTTGACTCCGACTCTCTCTTTTCTCTCTCTCCGTATGTATACTCATGTGCGTATACGCTGATCATACAAAAATACGTAGTAGTATATGTATATACGTACGTGAAAATCTCCAGATCGAAGTTAGGGTTTTAGTTTTTTAGGTCTTCAAAATGTCAGGACTTCATCGATCTTCTAGTGCTCCTTCAAAAAATGGCCTTCCTCCTCAGGAACTCCTTGACGATCTTTGCAGGTGCCTGTTGCTCTTTATGTTATTGTGCAAAACTTTATTTACGCTTTTTTGTTGTTGCAATTTTTAGTGATTCAAGCTATTTTTCGGACTTGGCTGCAAAATAGTGTACTTGTAGCGATCATAATTTCAAAATTTAGCTTTAGTAGTGTTAATTAGTGTTAACTTCGTGCACTCAAGGGTGTGACCTGGTTAATGAAGTGGTAAGAGAACCATGGTGTCTCTGTTCAGATCCCCGTGGAGGCAATACTACTAGGTGATTTCTGCTTATAGCCTTGGTGGATAGAATTATTTCGGATGCCTCTGTTGGTGGGAGGTAGTAGGTATCCTTGGGAACGGTCGAGGCGAGTGCAAGCTGGCCCGAACATTGGTGTCATAAAAAAAATATTAGTGTTACCTTTGCCTATGCGAGCTACCCAATGGTTAGTGGTCTTGAGTTAGGATAAAAGAGGATGGTTGTGGTAGCCGGTAGGTTGATCATAGAGTTAAAAGCTAGTGTAAATAAGGAGGATCCAATAGAGAATGAAATGGACCTCAATTTAAAATATAGAAGATTAGCATCCAATGGTGTGGGTTAGTGATGTAGTTGGAATGAATACCATGGGAGATCAGAGTTAGAACCCCGAGAAAGCAGGAAAGTTAGGTTAATTCTTGAAATCTATGTAAGTTTTGGTGCTTAGCGTCATTTGGTACTTGTACAGGTTAGGGGATACAGGTAGTCAAGGGAATAATCGAAGTGCAAGCAAGCTGACATGGTCGCAGATGTTATAAGAAGTAGTAGATTCATATAATGACCTACTAATTTGGTATTTGAATTGAAGGTTATTGATTGATTGGGTCGTATTAGTTGCATGTAATTCGACAGCTTCATGTGATGAGAGTTCTCTGTTTGGTTGTAGAATTATGACTACCCAAGATAAATTAATAAATGTGGGAAATGGAATTTCTAATTTCTTGAATGTAAGGGCAAGTTCAATTTCTTAGTTGCTGAGACTGTTGAGACTGAATAATGGAAGGAACATATAATTGTACTCGAGTATTTTGTGCCCTGCTTAAAACAAATACTTTCTTTAAACTCTTTTTTCTCACTGCGATATAGATCTATTGCTTGTTCTGACCAGTGTTTTAAAAGGCGTTTTCGGGGCGAGCCCCAGGGCGAGGCGTACGAAAAACGACCCGGGGCGATGGTGTGGGGTGAAAGTCTCAAGAGACGTACGCCCAGCAATTCGGGGCGTACGCTCGGGTGTTCAGGGCGTACGCCCGGGCGTTTGAGGCGCGTTTTTTTAGTGAGGAGCAAGCCCCAGAGATTTTTTAAAATTAAAACAAATTTTGTTGAATAAGTCCTTCATATAATACCCAAATTCTCAAAAGTCAGTTTGGTAATTACTTAAAAGGTTTAAAAAAGAACTTAAAAGTATTAAATTTAAAAGTCAAGACTTTTTTTTTATTGATTGAAGCCCTAATTCATGGTCTTTCCCAATTCTTTATCTTGTACGCTAGTTTGCTAATATCTCCCAAAAGCAACAAATATTTTTTTTTAAAAAAAATACAAAGAGAACTTCATTCTCCTTCATAGCAGCAAGTTCAAATTGCAGGTTAATCATCTTTTTTGTTCCTCCATGTAGAAAATTTTATTCTTTTAGACTCAAATTACTTATGCTTGTAAGTAAGTAGCGTATAATAGATTGTTTTGACTAGTTTTTTGTGGGGATGGAGCGCGCGCGCACACATACATATATATATATTTCACATATTTATAGTTTTCTTCAATTTTTATGCAATTTTACCTGTTTATAAATATTTATGTCATTATATTATTTTATGAAATATTAAAAATTAAATACCTATGGGGCTTACGCCCCGTGCCTCGGGGCTTACGCCTCGCTGAGGCATATGTAAAACGCCTCGCCTTACGCCCACGCCTTTTAAAACACTTGTTCTGACAATAGTTTCTATACTTATGATTGAATTCATTGAGATGTGTTCTCCTAGGTGTGCATCATTGAAACCAACATCTATTTTTTTTGGTGACTGGCATCCGAACTAGCTAGTATACACTTAGAATAATCCAGAGGTGATCCTGCTATAATCCAAATATATGTATTGGTTAATTCTGCCCACCAAGTCTAAAGGATATCTGCCCACACTAAGTGTTGTAATTGGAATTCAGATCTACAGTTTCCAAGATGTTACTCACGTTTCAATCACTCAGCCAGCCTCTAGTGCTTGGGACATCTGTCGAATTATGAAAATGAGAGTGGGTAGGTTAAATTGGCATCCGGAAGACTCAAGTAATGATAAAGTACGGAAAAGGTAGAAACGTAAGAGCAGATTTTGCACACCCGTGATTGACACAAGTACCGCCTATTTAACATTCGAGGACACCTGCATGTAGTGTTAAATGGGCAAGGAGATCCAGTGTTGGAATCAAAAGGTGTTCAGTAGAGTAAAATGGATATAGAAGTCAGTATAGATCACTCCAAATAGTTTGGCAGTGATGAGTGGTTGATCGGTTGATCAATAGAATAATAACAATGCTTCCATAATTAATCATTCATGAATGTTTGCAATTTTTTCAGTATTTTATTTGGACAGGAAGACATATTGCTTCTTTGGTCAATATCATACCATGGTAAGCTAATTTTTTGTCTCATGGTAATGAAAGCTTACGACTTCAATAAAAATGCATTCTTTCCTGGCATATAGTGTATTCTATTTCATCTGCAATTACTTAAAGTTAGTACTAATACCCTGTTATATCATTTGACTTTACTTGGTTAATGGTAGATAATTGTGAAATTATGCATTTTGTATCTTTACTTGATAAATATGTTACCTTTTCTTTTGACGCAGTCGGTTTGTTTTGAACGTGCCAAAAGAAGATCAGCAATCATTTGAGAGGATTTTATTTCTTGTGGAGTATGCACATTGGTTTTATGAAGACAATTCTGTAGAAAAAAATCCATCATTGAAGTCTTTCACTCTCAAGGAATTTACATCCTTAAGTATCCTTTGATGATAGGACCTAGGTCGACAATTATTTAAATGCAGAGTATTATCTTGCACGCAACTTACCTCTTTCATTGGGATTTGCATGTTGTTACTTCTTCGAACTTGAATGCCTCTCTTCTTTTTCTTTGCATATAATTAGCCACTTGACCGGCTTTCCACCCATTTGATCGCAAAGTATGAAGTTGATATTACTAATCCAAAAGAAGGGTGCGGGATAACTGTGATATTGCTATTGTCCTCCATAGTCGTCATTATATATACTTGTTTCCTTTTTTATATATGGTCATTGTTGGGCCAAGGTTTAGGTGTTTCGCTTACTTAGGGCTGAGTGTTCTGTTTTTTTTTTTTTTTTTAATTTGTTTAAGGAGCTCCTTGAACATGCAAAATTTTCATGAAGATTGGAAATGTAAAATCGAAAGAAAGAATTACTTTTTATAAGTAAGGATAATTTTTTATAAGATTATCTAAAGAAAGAATTATATTGATAGTATAAGGTGGACATATATTATAGGGTCACTATTTTTTTACTTCCATTCCTAAGTTGTTTTGCTTACTAATTCCATGCTGGCTTGCGTATCTGGAGATGAGCATATGAGCATTCTGGCTTTCCTTAATCAATGACAGTGTTTAACAGTTGTGATGTTTTAAAGCCATATGTTCCTCACATAGATGACATATTCAAGGACTTTACCTCTTACAAGGTTCGAGTTCCTGTAACTGGGGCCATCATCCTTGATGAAACTTTTGAAAGGGTAAGTCTCGCTTGCTTTGAGAGCTGCACGTTCTAGTTCCTTCTCCTTAAGAGATAAATACCATCTTTGTCAGATTCTTATAGTTGATTGGTGTTCTACATTTTGTGCTTTGTTAAGCCTGTGACCTTTTAGGACCTATATTCATGTATGAACCAGTCCCTTATCAAAAAATTCATGTATGACCCAGTGATTAATATGCTACTGGAACTTAGAACATTGCTGCTTTGACTTTTTGAGGACCTATATTCATTCAACTGCAGTCATTTCTCTCTCTATTCTTTTTAATCCGATGATTATCCTCAATTTCCCTATTCTAATTTATAAGAACAAAGGATATATTCAAAGTTGTTGCAAATTATCAAGGCCTTAAAATTTTGAGTCATATATGATGAAACTTTGGAAAAGTGCGGGAGCATAGATTTAGGGACATTACAAGAATGGCCGAGAATCAGTTTGGATTTGCCCTGTCGTAGACGACAGAGACTATATTCTTGCGAAGAAGATCTATGGAAAGTTATCGCACGGGGAAGAAAAACTTACACATGGTGTTCCTTAACCTGTAGAAAGCATATGATAAAGCACCAAAAAATGTCCTTTCGTGGTGTTGGTGAAGAAAGGAATTCATATTAATATATAAGTGCCATAAAGGGCATGTATGAAGTAGCCGTTACTAGCGTGAGAAATAATAGGGTGATATAAGGAGTTTCTCATAACTGTGGGTTTACACCAGGGATCAACATTGAGCCTTTACTTGTTAACCCTAGTTATCCACCACAATACTAGATGAGGTCTCATGGTGTATGCTATTTGCTGACGATATCATGGCAATTGGTGAAATCAGCAAGTGACGATGGAAAACATGATGCCATCTTAAACGAAGCACTGTAATCTAATATCTTATACTCCCCCCGTCACGGTTTATGTGGCGGTTTACCGATTTCGAGAGTCAAATGAGTTACTTTGACTGTGAATTCGGACATAGAATTTTTAAGTTTTTTGAAATAAAATTTACATATTTGTAAATTACATAAAAAGTACTATAATTCACAGTAATTAATATTTTAAAATATTTAAAAGGCATATATAAAAATCACATTACAAAGAAACTCCTTTGACTCTCGAAATCCGAACACCACCACATAAATTGGGACGGAGGGAGTACCAATTATACATGATAATTTGTTACCAACTTGTGTTTTTAGAATTCTTCACCCTTTAGCATCCTAGCATTTTTCTGAAAACTGCAAGTTGATACATCTTTACCAGCAATATAAAATCTTGGAAGTTCATGAAAAGGAAATAGTTATGCAGGTGAAAATGTGTTACAATATACTTAGGCAGTGAAGCAACCAAGAGCCGAGATTTTGCCACTCCGATTTCTATTCTATTTCAATTTAGTGAAGTTCTGTTATGACATCAAAAGTTCCTTGAATTCTCTGAGTCTGTTGAAAATTGAGTTACGTAATAATTGGTATGTCAGAAGGTTTTTTTTCCTCTTATGGCCATGGTGCTTGTTTGGTCATCTTTTTGTTGTTATGTTTCAAGGTTCTATTTCCTGATGTACTGTTAAGTTCTTGTTCAAACTGTGTCTTTTGGATTTTGAGTATCTGATAGATTATTTATGTCAAATGCAGTGCTTGTTAGTAAAGGGATGGAAGGGTTCAAGTTGGAGTTTTCCACGTGGGAAAAAGAATAAGGATGAAGAGGACCACACTTGTGCAGTTAGAGAAGTAAATTCTCTTTACCTTATTTTTAACCAAGAAGTAAATTCTCTTTAGTTCAACGGTGCTCCAATTGACATTGAAGATTCTTGTAAATGTTTATGGAAGCATACAAGGCTATCTGTTACTTGATTGGTTTTAGTTGATTTAAGGTGACTGATTTTGCCTAAGAGATGACAGTGAAGGATAAAGTTTGGTAGCGATGATATAATGGCTCACCCCACCTTTCTGAGTTCCATCATCATTAGATATGCACATATAAATATCTTACTGAATAAAAAGCTGAACTTCTTCTTTGAATTATTAAAGTAAGGTTTCATTCCTTTTTTCCCATTAAAATTCATGTTTCTTTGGTACCGTTTTCAGTTCTTCTTATGCAGGAGATATCTTTATTTGCAAAAATTACTTAGCTCGAACTATATTCGTTGCATATAGTTGGGGCTATTAGGAGGGATTTCATCAGCCGAGATGTAAGTTGGCTTTTGGTTCGTCTTTCAGTTATTGAGTTGTGATCCAAAATTTTGTCGATTGTTTCATATTTAAGTTTTTTATTGTACATGAGGAGAATAAGATATACTTACTCCATTAAAAGGAGATCGTGAGAGAAACACAATCCTAAGGAATGTGATGGGGATTGGATAAGCACCGAGGGGTCTGTTCTTCTGCACCTACTACCAACTCTCTTTTCCTTTCTTACCTAGATTTCTTATTTAACTTTTATTTTAACTTGTAATTTCTCAGGGGCTCAGTGCCAACCCTAATGACATTAATCGCACTTGGGATAAAAGTTTATCCAATTTTATGTACGTCTCCTCATATATGGTAAATGCCAGTAATAAGGTCACCTAATTTTACTTTTAAAGCTGTACAAGTGAAGTTAACATGCTATACACGATGAGATCCGATGGTATATGCTATTTGCGCACTATATTGTGTTAATTGACGATACTAGGGTGTCAATCAAAGTTTGATGGCGAACCACAATAAAGAGTAAGGATTTTAGGATAAGTAGAAGTAAGATTCAATAGATGCATTGCAAGTTTAGCCAACATAAGAAGAGTGAAGTGAGGTATGGTATTGTGGTGCGTAAATGCAAAAAAATAGATACCTATGTTCAATGATCCGGCAAAATGGTATGGTATGATTGATGAAGATATAAACATGGAATCAAATTAAGGTGGCTTAAATGGAGAAGTGCTACCGGAATGTTAATAGAAAGATACCTATTGAAATGAAATTCAAGTTTTATAGAACAATTGTAAGATTTAACAATGTGATACGAGAGTGAATGTTGGGCCTCTAAGGTCCAACACATCCACAAGATGTGTGTTGAAGAAATGCAAATTCTAAGATGGATGTGCAGTCATACAAGATTAGACAAAATTAAAAATGGCCACTTCGGCATAAGGTGCAAGTAGCACATATAGAGGATAAACTGAGATGTTTCTTGAGATAATTTGGTCATGTACTAAGTCGACCTCTAGATGGACCGTTCCATAGGCATAAAACAATGGTGAATGAAGGTGTTAAATGGGGACGAGGTAGCCTAAAATCACATAAAAAGAAGTTATCTTAGAAGACCTACAATCTCTTTGAATCCATGCAAACCTAGCAAAAAATAGAGCATAGTGGAAGAAAAAAGATTGGTATAGGCATTACCAGTTAGTGGGAATTGAGTTTTAGGTGATACCAAGTTCTTGGAATTTAAAGTTTGGAAGAAATTGCCACGATTGCGAAATGGACAGCTTGTTAGATTTGCTCAAAAGACTTGGGGAGAAAGATGGTTTGATGAAAGTGGGGATTCTTTGTTTTGGCTTGCATACAGCAGGCGCAGATATCTAAGTCTGGTTACAAAGACGCTCTGTCTTTTAGAGGGCGAAATAGTTGACTGGCCACGGCAATTATTGTGGAAAGCAAAAGCTCCTCCTAGGGTTGCATGTTTTTGGGTGGAAAGCTTTAAATGAAGCCCGTCTCACTCATCAAAATTTGGCTAAAAGAGGCTATGCCCCTGCAGCAGATACTACCTGTGTTGAAATTTCAAATCATCTGTTTTTGCATTACAAAACAGCATGGGGTTATTGAACATTTTCCAACAGCTGTTCAATATCAGATTAGCGATAGCCAGTAGGGTGACGCAGGTCTTTAGCAGCTGGACTGGAATGCCGATACAAAAGACTTACAGGAAGCAATGGCAAACAATTCGTTTTTTGTATAATTTGGGTCCCTATGGGAGGAGCAGAATCAAAGATGCATCAGAGGAATTTGCTATTCTGTGCACCAACTCAAACATTTTAGTTTATACCTTGTCATTTTGGTCAAAACATGAATATGTAAATATCATAGATAATTGATAGATTTCCCTACCTATCTGTGTTAATGATAAATAATTGGTCTTATGACCAGTTTGTATATGCTTTTGTAAACATGCACCTTGTTGGTGCTTCAGTAATCGATATTTTGATACCCTTACCTTTTATCCAAAACAAAAAAAGAACTAGTCATGTTAGTACGTTCTGCAGGTCCATTGGTTGCTAGGAGTTTTTAAGTATTGTTATGATTTACGTGCCAATTGAAAATGTAGATAACTTCTAGTGTTAGAGAAACTAATTTTTCATTTGTCTGAGATAGATTAAAATGGAGCAATATGGACAATGAGGATTCATACCACCAACTCCAACTTGTTCAATATTGATTGAGGGGTAGTTGTGACTTGTTGAATTTGAATCTTTTGTGCAAAGAAGAAACATCAAATATTTTGTAATTATGGAGAAAGCTGGTTGGACCAGTCCATGAAGAAAATTCAATTTATGTTCTACATGAGGAATGGGTAGTATGTGGTTTATATTTAATGTCCCATGGTGGTACTGGTGTATCATGGTATAAAGAAGGAGCAATGGCCGAAGATGATGGTTAAAGGAGGAGCAATGGCCTAAGATGAAACTTGTGGTCGTAAAAGCTGAAAGATAAAAGCTTTGTGGGGCCATAATATTTGTGTGGCTATGAAACTTCTCGTTACGGGTAAAATGGGTAAACTGAAAAGTTTAAAGTTAATTATTTTCAAATATAAAAATGTGCCATCCTTTTTGGAACGGTCTAATAAGGAAAGTGTGTCACAAAAATTGAAACGGAGGGAGTAGCATTTTTGGTTCCTCTGTTTTTGGATCAGAGCTTTGTGGTTCAAAGGGAAAAGAGCAGGAACTGATTTAATTTCTTTATTGTGAATGGATCAGTTTATCAGAAACTAAGTTACAAGCTATATGGAGTCACCGAAAGGCTGCAATAGTTTACTTTTAAAGTAGTTGAGTAAGGATACAATGAGCATAAATGCATGAATAGGATCTAGGGATTAGATGAGAGGGAAACTCTGATTTAATAAGTTGGTACTGAATCTGACTGCTCCAAATTGAAGATTGTAACTGTTATGAAATCTTGGTGGTACTATATGTGATTAAGATTATCCTTTGAGGAGCTGGCAGCAACAGTTTATTTCTATTTATTTTGTTCTCTTGCCCTTTTGACAACCTTAAGTAATTACCTTCCATGGTTTATCTTTATACAGTGCCCAGTTTGACTTCAACTATCTAAATTATGCTTTGTATTGGATGCAGGTCTTGGAAGAAACAGGATTTGATGTATCAAAACTTCTTCAGAAAGATCAATTCCTTGAAATGACTTTTGGACAGCAAAGAGTGCGGCTTTACATAATAGCTGGAGTGAAAGAGGATACATCATTTGCCCCACAAACTAAAAAAGAAATTAGTGTAAGTGAAATACTTTGTGCAAGTTAAAAGCTGAAAAGGAGATCAGTATCGCAGAAACACTCGTGGCAAAGTGTAATCCGTTCATCAATGTCCTTTTCTTGTTATCTTTAATAGATGGATTTATGCTGTCCCAGCTAAATGAAAATATTGCTAATGTTGAATTACTGTATGGTCTATCAGTACACTTGTTTTTAAGAGTGATGGTATATCATTTGCTTGCCTTTGTTGACTTTAGCATTTTGTGTAAGAATTTTGTTTTTTGGAGCCCATGCTAATAGATAATTTTCTGAGCTTACTACCTTAATTTAATATGACTATATGGGCAGCAGATTCCTATGGAATTTTACTTGCCATTGAACTTCACATTTCTCAGTGTCATATGCCATGTATTTTTTATATAAAGTTTAGTGATGACCTGTTGGATGAGATTTATGTTATGTAGGTATGTCATGCTGATACATTTCAGCTGGATCTTATAGCCATTATTTTTTGGATGAAGTATTGAACTTTATTTTCGGAGGAAAATTGAGTTACTCTTGCAATGTCGATCACTAAAGATATGCTAAGGATTGTCTTTCCTCTCACGATTTTGCATGAAGTTGATACTTAAGATGCTATCTAGAATTACACTTGTTTAATTGGTTGATGTCTGCAGGAATCTTTATAAGTTAGTTTTTGTAACATGCACATTCTTTTGCTCTCCCATTGGTTACTTTAAAATTGATGATCATTCTCTACACAACGCACAAATTGCATGCAAACACGTGCATGTGTTCTAAAATTTACGGATTGTATATGGAGCTGGCATGGTATAATCACTTAGGTTGTACATATGCAAAGCTCATTTTCAAATACGAGAATCTGACTGTGACTGCTTCCTCTGGGAATTAAAATTTGTTGGTTTGCATGTTGAATTCAGGAAATTGCATGGCAAAGACTGGATGAACTTCAACCAGCAAGCAATGACGTCATATCTCGTGGGATGACTGGCCTCAAGCTCTACATGGTTTCTCCATTTTTAACGTGAGTGAAATGCTTAGTTTGTAAACCTGGAGGATGCCCTTTAGTTGTTTTGCTAATGATTCCAAATACTTCTCACAGATCTTTGAGATCATGGATTTCAGCACATCAGCCTCCAGTAGCACCTAGACTGGATAGGCCTTCAAGAGGTGCATTCTTTCTCCATTTCCCCAAATCCTCTCTTCTGTAGTAGCTACTAGCTAACACGTCATCTAGCTGGTTGATCTTGACTGTTGTTTGAATTCGATTACTTATCTGTCCTCCGGGAAACTAGCTTAATGAAGTTTCAATTTACATCAAGTTGGTTGGGTTAGAATGCTGGCCAATTTTATATTTCTCCCATTTGAGTTGAATAGTCATATTTTACTGCAGATTACTTGTATATCTAACATCAAGATAAAGTGGAAACTTTACCCTTTGCATCAAACTATGAGACAGTAAGGTAACTAAGATGATGATCCAAGTACGCATTTCAAAGATTATAAATAGTTTGGAACATATAAATAGGGTATGGTGGATCTCTGAAGGAGGAGCCTTGGCGTAGCTAGTAAAGTTGCTGCCATGTGACCAGCAGGTCACGGGTTCAAGCCGTGGAAACAACCTCTTGCAGAAATGCAGGGTAAGCCTGCGTACAATAGACCGTTGTGGTCGATCCTTCCCCAGACCCACGCATAGCGGGATCTTAGTGCACCGGGCTGCCCTTAAAGTGGATCTCTGTCTTTTAGTCCCTTGAACTTTCTCTTGGGTTATTTAATGGGAATCATACGGAAATGTCCCAAATAAGTTCTAACTTACCAACCTATAGCCATTAATCATAGACTTACCAAAACTTGTCAAAGCACATACAAAACATGCATAAGGATTTTTTCTCTCCAAGAATCACACGCAAAGATCTCCTTCCATATTTTTAAGCGTGATCAGCAACATTAGATGCAAGACGAAAAGGAAATTTCATGGATGAGGTAGCAAACAAGGTGATGTAATACAAAAAAGTATATATATACAAAATCCAAAAATCTAAGCAAAAATGGACTTTTTTCAATGGCTATGGTCGAAATTCATTGAAAACATATAGATGAGTCAATATGCAAAATTTGAGTAAGATTGGAGGTGATTTGAACTGAATTGGTATCAAAATTCGTAGTTAAAATCCAGTTCAAATTTTTTTTCTGCGACACATATATCAAACATGTATAACGCATATATCTCACACAGGTATACATGGATATATATGTGATACACATTTGATACAAATATGATACATATGTTCTTGGAGGGAAGGATGCCGAGGGTCATTTGGAAACAGCCTCTCTACCCCAGGGTAGGGGTAAGGTCTGCGTACACACTACCCTCCCCAGACCCCACTAGTGGGATTATACTGGGTTGTTGTTGTTGTTGTTGTTGT